>OMLF01040693.1:3959-19688 GCA_900302615.1 Holocentrus rufus | reverse complement strand
GAATCCACGGTATATTCAACAGCATGCCAACGTCATTCTTGTGTTTGTGTACTGTAGGTAGAGAGAGCATTAGCCGCTAGCTGTTGTTGCAAGAGGAAGAAAAGTGAGAGTCACTCCCCTTACGCAAATGTGCTGCATGATGAAATATTGAGGCCACTGGTGGAGAAACTCCTATCTCTTCCTGTTCTGTGATGAAACTCCCTCTGTGATTGTGGAACGTCAGTGCAAAATGGTGAGTCGAAAAAGAAGCCCCTTGCTCTTTGATTCTGAGACGCTGACACCTAAACCTGACGTTAAGCACTGATGTTTCAGACAGCTGAAATGTTTTTGTCTATTAAACTTGATTGTAGTTGTGCTGCGAATAGCTCAACATGACATTGTATTGCCTGTGTTTGGCCAATTACCCACAGGAATAAGAAAAATACAGCACCAAAGAACTAAACGGACCCAGGAAAGCAAGGTACATCACTAATTGCTGCTTTTTTAAACAGTGTGTAAGTGTTGTGGGGTGGATTTTTCCTTTAATGAGGGTGTTGTAGGGTGGATTTTTCCTTTGATGATACAATATGCACAGATAAAGAAAAAAAAAGATCAAGAAAAAAACAATAGACAATGTGGGCAAAGCTGTGGCTGGAGAGATTAAGTGGACACTTCTCACAACAGGATGTGAGTAAGCGTTATCAGAAAAACAAACAAACAAAAAAAAATACTGCCACCTTGGCTGGTAAATTGTATTCACTGAATATTCATTGTGCGAGGTCCCAAAGGTTTTAATTTAAAGGACCTTCAACAATGCACATTAGAGCCATGACAGTAATCTGAAACTAAGTTGAAAACTAGGTCTTAAACATTTTTGCGAACTGAAATAATAAAAACTAGTTAAACTTAGTTAAAAAAAATGAAGTTAAAAACTAGACTTTGTGAAACAACTAAACCTGGACAAATGCTATCTCCTAAATTAAAGTCACTATACAATGTCATTCTCCTGCTTCCTTAATTTGATGTATTTCCTTTCCAAACAGGATGTTGGAGCAGGGTTTAACACAAAGGGGCATCTTTAAAAAGTGTAAACCAGTGTGAGGGAGAGGAAGACAGTTTTATTTGACAGGAAGGGTGTGACTGTTTAAAAATGTGATGTTTTTACTGGCTGAACTTTTTTGTTGACACCTACTAGTTCCTCATGACATCGCCAATGAGGATGTGCTGTTTTCCAGGAATTTATTGACATGACTGCCCTGTTTCATGAGTGTCAACCTCTGTTTTTCCACAGATTATGTTTTGTGTTTGTGGGAAAAAATCATGTTAAATCATGTAATTTCTCATTTGTTTAATAAAAACAGCTTTTATATAACCGACTTTGGATGAGACAGTGAAAAATCAGGCATGAAGCCTGATAAACATCCCACTGAAATCTATTTAAAAGAGAAAAAAAGGGGTTATTCCACCAACAGGAACAGTAAATTAGCAGGATAACTTTAAAAAGTATGATAAAATATCCTCATCATTTTTTGTATTTTCTTTTGTTTTTTGCTTTGAGGCCTGCATGCATTTCTGAAGAAAGTTGGGAAACTATATTTTAGCCTTATAAAAAAAAAGGCTAGCAATCATTATACAGACAACCTCCGGATTTATATGCTGTGTTTTATAGACTCCTTGGAAAGAAAATGTGTGGGAGTCGGTCTTTGTGCCGCTCTCCATGGTGCTAGTGTAAATCACTTCAGTGCTCTATACAATGGCTATGTATATTACTCAGGCCTGTATTTACAGTCACAACAGTTCATTCTTTTCTTTTCTTTATGTTCCATTCAAGATACAGCCTATGACTACCCAATATGATCCCTGGGCCAGTAACTACACCAAACAAAGCACTTATTTCTGTAATGAAACATTTTTCCATACTCTAAATAACCATTATCAACACAAAATCAAAATCATCCTTTAGTCTACCCTATGTCTCGGCTCTACAGGTAAGCAACTGACACCGGCTGATTGGAAGTAAATAACAAGTGGCGACCTCGGAAAATGACCACAGTGGTGTTGATGTGTGCTGGCGGTCGCTTCCTATTTGTGCTAGGGGCGTCATATGGTGTGTTGAGGCCCTTAGGCCCCGACGGGCACCTCTTCCTCTCAGAGGGAGTGTCAGCGTTGTCAATGCCAACAGCATCTCCACAAATGAAGCGAACCTGTGAGACATTCAGGCAGACACCTCGAGTTGCACTGCCATCATGTGACCTACATTCCTCATGTCTTCCACAACTACAACCTTCCCAATAAAGCGGTTTATTTAAACAAGGAGGGCATGCTTATTCACCCTCTGCTCCTCCGCGCCGCTGCTTGCTGCCAGCTACGCTGCTGCTGCAATTTTCATCCCACCTCCACCCCTGCATCCACCTGTAGGCTCTGATTACAGGTCCCTGGGGCGGCAAGATCCCTGTTGCTGCTCCCTGCTTCTCTTGGCTTGCTCACACACATGCAGGGAGTGATAAGATCAGAGAGCTCAGACACCACAGGAATAATTCTATGAATACATTTTACTGTATCAATAAATATGCTTACGTGAGCTGGTTGACTGAGCTCATGTGAAGGAGTTGGAGGACAACACCACGGTCCTGTTTGGAATTATTTGGAGCTAAATGGTCTTGATTCAGATTGCTGCTGAGTCTGCGACTGCATTTCATTTGCGTAGAATTAAAAAAAGAAGACAGAAAAAACTTCAACATTAAAAATAAAATTTAATTTAATTTAAAAAATAAAATTACACAACCCAAACTGGAAAATAACTAAAACTAAACTTGAATAAAAAAAAATCAAAAACAAGAGGACATTATTATGATGTACATAACTTTGTAATATATAACTCCCACCTCTCCTCACCGTAAAAATGGCTTCTATTGGCTACTGACCGTCTGTGCGGTGCAGATGTCTCGTCATAAACATCAAACGTCCTCGCTATTATCAGGCAGCTCGCTCAGATCCGTCTGCAAGCTAACTGGTGTAAACCTCACACGACCACACAATCCGCATGTCCACCATCAGTCCCAACTAGTGTAAATCAGCCGAGGCTGTCCAGCTCTTGTCATCAAGCTTGATTGCTGGTTAGAAAAATGACAGGACAGAGGAGACAGACGTAACGGCGCTCTGCAGCACACTGATCTACTGTCATTGCATTTGCGTATTCATCAGTTCATCATGCGCCCACAGTACAGTACTGTCCGACGGTATTAGATCTGAGCCTGGAAAGGGGCGATGACTTCACCAACAAGGAGCCACTTGAAGGAGGGGGAGGCAGCATCAAGGATTTAAGCAGTCAGTGATATCTTCAACAGCCCCTCCCCCTCCTACCCTCCCAAGGTTATGCCACATACCCGGTCGGGGGCCGCACACTGCTACTATACACAACATGACCCACTGCGCTGCCACTGCATAATACATAACCTCCTTGACACCAAGCAGGAGAGACACCATTGCGGCTCGCATCTTCCGACTCGTGAAAGACACATCTGTGAAGCTCCGCCGCGTGTTAACTCGACACGGTGTCAAGAGTCCTGCGACCTGACGTTGCCTCTGGAACAAAAAAATAAAATAAAATAAATGTATCTAACGAATAAGGAACGTCTCAAACCAGTCGGGGACACTTCTTGGAATGCACAGCGGCGCTCGCAAAGCCAGACAGTCTGTCTAAAGATAAATTTGCTGCTGGAAAATAAAGAAGAAAAAAAAAAGGGCTGAGTTTATCTCAAACGTGGGGTTGTATGAGCTGACAGGTAAATAATGACGCGTTGTTATCACGGAGAGGCCAAAAGAGGCCCCTGTTTTTTGCCAACCTGACAATTTAGTGTCCTTGTCATGTGTAGCAAGACTAGAAATCAGACCTGCTCTCAATTTGCTGTTAATGGGGAAGCAAATGGGATGTCCATCTTATGAATCATTTTTGTTTTTTAGTCCGTTTAAGTCAAATTCAAAGTAACTTTCCACAGAGTAATTAATCAAAAACAGTATTTAAAGGTAGTATTAAAAAGTAAAGTACTTTATGATTAAATGTCACTGTCATTAATCATCACTTTTCTTATCATCTCAGTTCTATGTACCTGCCAGCCAAACTGTGTTTTATCTTCTCCGTCTAAATAAGTGGCTGAGTAAACTTGACAGCAATTATGTGTTCATTTGACAAAAACTTTTAATTAGATGTGCTATTGATTCGGTGTCAGCTTTGATTTCGGGCTCGTGTTAAACAAACAGAGATTTCTTCCTGAGCCCCAGACTGTGCATTGCAATCAGGCCTCTTTGTCATTCTTCTTTTATAAAGCAGCGGCTGAGCGTTTCAACATATATATACAACTTTATGATCAATGATGAAATTGTTATTATTTGTTTAGATCTCGCTCGCGATCTTGGGGTGAACTCTGTGAGAAGAACGTGTAATTAAGCCGCACTTGAATCTTGTTCAATATTCTGCAGCAAAAGCTCTCGCCAAATGACAGAACAAAGGCAAGAAAAAGACTTTGTATTGCACAAAAAGTTGTCATTATGCCTTCTAAAAGTGTCTGCGCCACACTTTGTGACAGATTAATACCGTTGGCTAAAAAAAAAAAAAAAAAAAAAATGGCTGCAAATTAAATGTTCAAACAAAAGGAATAGAATGAAGTCTATGACATAACATCAATACCTCCACAGCCAGCAGTGCAGCACACAGAGGTTTGCTATTTCCATAAATGGATGCTCACAGCTAAGTGCACTACCTGGTGTTGTCTTAAGGGGTATTTGCAGTGTCAAAGAATGTTTGAGCTTTAATAAATATGCCAAACCTGTGATGGAAAGTTCATTTCTCTCTCTCAGCACCCTGCTATTTCTAACTCCTTCAGCTGAAAGAACTGCTAAAACACTAATTTCAAGAACGGTAACAGTTTTAGATAAAATACCTGAAGTGCATCATCCAGTATCTTTGAATAAAAAGGATCTCGTCATTTTTGTCAACCAAGGACTTAAATGACCCTAGACTCGATTATAATTAGCATTTAAAAGACCATAATTTGCGTGATTATGTGGTATTAGTCATTTTGTAGAGCCAGCCATCCCTGTTTTCAAGTGGATGTATCATTATGGAGCAAAACTATTATGTCCAGTAGTCCAACAAAAGTGGACGGGGCAGGGCCGACTCACACTGACACTTGTCCAAAAAACCAGAGGATAGTTGACTCTGCTTGGTGCTCATTGGAAGTGACTTGATGTCAAGTTTCAAACAATGATTGACTTGATGCTCGCCTACAGCTCTGCTCGACTGGCACAACGCTGTTGACAACTCTCGTGGAAGACTCGTCCGGGCCCGCTGTGGCGGGGGTCCGAATGTTCCCCGTGACTCACCAAAGCTATGAACTCAACAAGGGATGAACCAGCGCTCTGATTTAAACAGATTCTGAGGACATCCGAGGAGAACGATGCCTGGCAATGTGCCTCGAAAAGTTTAAAAAACAAAATTCTAACAGCATGTTGGGAGAAAAAAGCAACCAACCGACGCATTAAACACAAGTATACACAGATATGTGTATCTGTGTATATTTCCTGTGTTCCAATGTTCCCTCAATGTGGTTTTCTCAAAATGAAAACAGCCCCATGACAAATAAAATACATTTTTTTAACAAAGTTAGCATTAGCATTAGCATGAACAGCATTAGCTTCATGCTTCACAGTAAATATTAGCGACATGCAATGCTATGTTGGAAAGCAGTATGTAGGGAAGAAAATTACATTAAGGGAATATAGGGCCCTGGGTACATAGATACACTCCTGTATACACACACTCACACACCTAGAAATCAATATAGCCTGCTGTTGCCTAAAACAAAGCTTAAGTAAGCAAAAGTCTAAAAATGTAAAGCTCATTAGCAAAAGGCATTAAGCTGATTTGGTGCCTTTGAGAGTGAGGGGATAAAGTGTGCGTGTGCGCGTGTGCGTGTGCGCGCGTGCGTGTGTGTGTGAGAGAAAGAGAGAGAGAGAGACAGAGAGAGAGAGAGAGCACTCTGGCAACCTTTTACCAGAGATACTGTTGTTTCTCCTTCTTTGCCTCTATTGAATGCTATTGTCTCTCCCTTTGCATCTATCTATCTCGTGATATGTGGAGCTGTAGGTGGGCTTGGGATCCAAGCAGGACGGCCACGGCCCACCCAGAGCGCCACCTATGCCTCACCCAATGAAATGTGAGGCCAAAGCTGCTCATCCAGTGAATATGTAGTCAATATGTTTGTGTGACCAGTAAAAATAGAGCATTGTTTTGCCTTGCTTGCAACAATCCCATGATCCTCCTCTTAGTTCACTTGCTGACAGTGTAAGCTAACTGTTATTACGCAGTACAGATTCACTAAACATGCAAACATACTGTAAAGCAACAGCTACCTGATGCAGTGTGCCAAGCTGAGATGCTGTCAGTTTTATTTCCTCTGTTTTGGTGCCTGTGACTTGTAATAAACGGGCAAATTTGGTCAAGTATGTTTGTAATGGTGTGATTTTGGCTCATAACACTATAGCTTGTCTTAGGAGTGGCCTGCATTATTTTCTGTAGGTCCATCCGGAACATGATTTTTGGCTCTGCTGGTGTTATGAATAGCCAAAAAGTCAGAGATGCTGTCATATACATATGGTACATATGGTGTTTACCGCCAGTATCATCTTCTGATTTGTAAAAAGCTGTCCATCCAACTCAAAATTACATCTGGGAATCTCGTGTTTATCTGAAAACTCTGATATATTCGTCTAAGAGGATGTACCTGTAAAATGGAGGCAGTTAAATGTGAATAAATTTAAAATTGAATGCTACTTTTACCATGCGTGCTTTATTTTAACCAACAAACCACCTCTGCCTATCATAAAACTGAATGTAAACTGACTGTAATATTGTTCCCTTTTGATATAGACTTGAAGAATTAACGTTAGCTTACTTTACTTTCCTGTTCATTTGCTTTATTTTCCAGCTGACGTGGACAGCTGGAAGTCCTTCCCATCCCAGGTGGCATAAGTACTGAGTGCTGATTGCACACACCTGTTATTTACGTTAATATGGATGCTAATGCTAATGTAGCTAACCACTTTAAGCTAACAGTGCTAATAAATCAGTTAGCATTCGGCTAAGTTGGCTAACACTGATTTATGACTGTACGTGTTCTTGACTGTTTAAGCTTCTTTGTAATTTAGGTTTCATTAGACCTTATTATATTTGATGAGAAGATAATTTCTTATGTTTACTATTGAACTGTATGAGATTCTTATTTCATTTATAATGCATAGATTTGTTCTAATTGTTGCATCTTAACATAACAGGATGAATAATTACTGATACAGAGCATCATTAAAGGGTACAGCTAGTTTCAAGAGGTTAATTACCAACCATATCTATCTTTCTTTCTGTCTATCTATCTTTCTATCTATCTATCTATCTATAATCTGCTAGCCAGCTATTTATCTATCTATCTTTCTGTACTTATCTGTTTATCTACCTGTCTGTCTTCTTCTCTGGCGCCTCAAGGTGAGTTCAGCCCTTCACAGCCCAACGGGCTGGTAACATTTCCTGCCCATTAGAATGGCTAGCTATACAGCTCCCCCCACCCCTGCTCCACACACACACAAATACACACACACACACACACAAAGGAGAAAAGGCAAGGCGAGGCAAGCGGCAGGCGGAATGCAGGCAGGCCAGCCGAGGTTTTCCGGTACACGGGTCTCATCCCGCCACACGTCACCCTCAATTGTGGTTAACGCCGCTGTGATCAGAGGCTCCCCGACACTCCTCTGTTGCTCCGGCACCCAAAGGCGAAGGAGGGGAGTGTAAAAGGGAGAGAGAGCGAGGGGGGAGGAAGATAGATGGGAGGGAAAGGCGGACAACGGAGAGAGAGAAAGAAGGCAGAGAAGTGGACGGGAGAGGAGATGATGAGTGCTGGGGTGGGGGGGGCGAGCAAAGGAGAGGGAGGCTAGGAAACAAGACAGAGAGGGAAAGGAAACGAGGAAAGGAACCAGGAACAAGAAGCATTAGACAGCAACGGCGGCGGAGGGAGGAGAGGAGCGAAGGCGGCCAGGTGAATAAGGAAGGAGGTGGAAGTGTGTGTGTGTGTGTGAAATGAAGAGGGAAGAGTAAAAAGGGAAGGTGAACAGAGATTGGCGGAAGAGAGGGTGTGTGTCTGTGTCTGTGTGTGTGTGTGTGTTTGACAGAGCGGAGACACATCGAATAGAACATCAGCGCTGGTGCCCCATCCACTGTTATTTCTGCTCCACTCCGGCAATTATCTCCACAACTCTGTGTGTGTGTGTGTGTGTGTGTGTGTGTGAATTAATTAGGAGTGAGAAAATGAGAGATCGAGTGAAGGAGAAAAGGAAAGAGAGTGATCATTCTGCTCATCAAGCAGTGACGAAACAGAGGCGACACAGTCCCTCTGGAGATGGTGTGGGTGTGTGTGGGTGTGTGTGTGTGTGTGTGTGTGTGTATAACTGGATTACAGTCTGTTTCCACCTGTGGGTATATGTATCCTGTGTTAAACCCAATCAAGCTGTTAATGTGCAGATTTGATGTGTGTATTATGCCTCTTTGCTTTGCTTTGTGTGTGTGTGTATGTGTGTGTGTTTGTGTGTGTGGGCCTCTGCCTCTGCATGCCTCATGCTGGACTCTGTCACGCAATCATATGTGTGTGTGGGCGTGTTTCTCAGTTTGTATGACTCTTTCTGTGTCACTTCTGTGACATAAGTGTGAGATTGTGTGTGTGTGTGTGGCGCCAGGCCCAGTCAAGTAGTCTCCCTCAGTCTGTACTTACGTGTTTCTTGTTCTTCCCTCTGTCTCTCTCAGTCTGTTTGTATGAGTGTGTGTTTGTATGTTTGTGTGGGTGTGTGTGTGTGTGTTTAAATAATGGTGGACTAAGTCGAGCAGTTTCATTGCCCCGGTGTGGCCCAATGATTCACCCCTTCTCCTCCAGGTTTCCACCTGGTCACTGGAGCGAAGCGCTGATACGACCTGACACCTGTCTGCTTGGATGGCCAGCAACAGGCCTCACACACACATACACACATGCGCACACACACATACATACATATGCATGCACATGCACACACTTACGCAGCCACACATAAACATGCACACACAAATTCGCACCATAACCCTTTGCACAAACATGTGGATGCCATATGTGCAAACGTGCGCAAACAAAAGTACATCCGCGCTCTGAGAGAACCTTGCAGATAGACAGGTAAACACACACATACATAAACACATGCAGACATATGCAGGGGTGCATAAACATATGCATTCACACATTTGCGCACATACATAGGGAATGACATTCAGCGATGTTCCCTCTTCCGCTTTCTCATCCATAAACTCAAAATGCGCACGAAAGCCTGACATCGCGTCGCCCACAATGCCTCGAAAGCTGACAAAAGCCCTCCTGTGTTCTGTGAAAAAGTCGCGCCGTGATGTGTGTAAATATGTCAGAGTTTATCTACCGCTGTTTTCATAAAGCAACGAGGCACAGTGATTCACAGCCGGCAAAATGCATTCCTACAACGCCGCTCCGCGTGCTGTAAAAAAGCGTTTGAATCATGCGTGTATGTAGGTGTCTCTGCCAAGGCGAAATAAGCGAGTTGTCATTGAAATGTTTGGGGTTTAAAATGTTTTTTTTTTTTTTTTTGAGGAGGGGTGCTCTGATTCACATTCATTAATTGCAAGATGTGTTATTATCAGTCATTACACAGTGTACAAAACATTACGACCTCCTCCCCTTTCCATGAAAACAGCCTGACAAGGGGAAACCAGGTGAAAGCTTTGATCCCCTATGATTTAATTTCACCAATTAAATCCACTTCAATCATAAAGGGGGGGGTAGCAGATGAAAGGGAGAAGACGCATCAGAGGCTACCTTTTTTTAGGCGTCAGGAAACAGTGGTACAAGTCATATGTGTTTATATAAGCATAAAACATTCACAATTCATGTACCCATGATGCCAAAAAACACCGTGATTTAATGTTCTTCTGCAAGCGCTTATTTCTGTCTTTAACTTGGAGTTAATACAGTGGGGAAAATGGGGTAGATGCACATGGATGCGAGCAATAAAAACAAATGTGGCGTGTGTAACTGTACTCTTGTCTTTTTTACGGCATTCTTCTTCCGCGCAGGCATTATCATTATCGAGGACCATAGCATTAAGTGCAATCACAGCGGGCTAATGAGTCATTCCTGTGATACTTAAAATAGCGCTGTCGATGTGAATTTGTTGGCTTTGGACATATCAGCATGTAGGACATAGGCCATCGCATTTGGCTTGGATTCTCTCAATGAAGGTGGCTCGGTCTTGTTTTTCTTTAAAGCTGGGTAAAATAATAAAAAATTTGAAAAAATCTATGTGGAAAGAGAGTGAAAGGACTTTTCAGTGCGATTTCCCTTTAACCTGCTGTCGATCTCAAATCATACCACAGAGCTGAAGTTCCCTCCTCAAAGCATGTAGGCGTATGTGAAGGTGTTGAAGGCCAAGTGGCTGCCGAGCACAAAGACTTTCCGCCTAATGTTTTTTCTTTTTCTTTTGCTACCTATTTGACAGTTTTATCACCACTAAGACTGCGGGGGCAAAATGCAAGCATCTTGACATGCAGTATTAAAGATCCCTATAAAACATCAGCATAATGTTCTATTTATGACTCAACCGCGAGGCCTTGATGGTTGATAAATAAACAAGTCATCAAAGATTCAAGAGACACGACTGTCATTAATATATGCATGATTTGCTAAGTTCAAAGGTGAACAGCACAGCCGTTTACTGTGTTTGATTAATTAGAATCAATCACTGTTAGATGCTGATATCAATCGCAATTCTGGGATCCATATAATAGACGCCAAGTTATACATAATTAACAGCCTATATATGCGAATAATGTACCAAAGGAAATGAATTACTGTATAATAACAAGGCAGTAATATAACAAACAGCAGGAACATAACATTTTTACATATCACAGTCCTGACTGGTGTATTTTTTTGCTAATTTGATAACCATTTTATGGCTGATTTATCTAATAACTCTGAAGTCTCTTTAAAGGCCTTTTCCACATCAAGTAAGAAGTAAAAGTGATGCTAAGAGTAAAAATCAATTGAACTAAATGCTCATATCTTGAGTAAATAACCTGATCTTCATTCTATTTCCTCTTGCCGAAGAAAAAGGTTTCTCTAACATCATCAAATATTGATTAATGCAACTTTGCACATAATATAAATTACTCCTTTTTTGGCACTAGTTCTGTTATAGTCCAATAGAATGGCTCAAAAAAGGGTCAAATTTGGTATTATGTAACTGTTTCAGAAATGTATTACATAATGTGTTTTTTATAACATGGTAGGTCTCATCACATCTAGTTTACCGACACTGGTATTTTTTTACATTACAGGAAGCTTTTATGTTATAGGTTTCTCTAATTAATGCCCATTAAAAGCTTATCCTCAAATAATCATTAAAAACGACTGCTCCATCATTAGTGGATGTATTGTAGTTTCCACTGTCGAAGTCTCTATACGATGTGTCCGGCCTGCATGTGTTAACACTGACGGATTTCTCCTTTAAAGGTTCGAGCAAGAGCATGACAGCAGTTGTCTGGACCCGGCCCCATGAATTGTCTTCCCTCATATTCACTCATCAAGCATGTAATCATTGTAATTACACGATTCATGGATCTGGGAATGGTTTCCGTGGTCAGCGGGCGCCTGAATGAACAGACGTCAAGCGCTGTGAATGGCCTTGCTAATTTGTGGTCTGGACTCCGTTAGCATGTGCTCGTATGAAGCCATGCAAGCAGAGCAACTCTGCCGCTGCGATAGCTCGGAAGCAATCTGGGCGTCCGAACAGATGACGAATCGAGGAAGGCAGCCCCAAAGACAATCAAATGGTAATGTGGTTAATGAGCAGATGCAAGATACTGAAAATGAGAGATTTGCAGGGCTGGATTTAGGCTATGGCAACAGTGCATAAAGAATGTAAGATGCCTTCTATAATGAATACACCTATATAAGGGCTTTTCATAGTAGATCAAGTTTTACCTTCCACTCTGGGAGTGTTTGCTTTAGTCTGCCCAGAGTGCCAGATGGGTGGAAAAAAGTAATACTTCATTATTCCACTGGCTGCTACAGATGTAACCTTTGTAGATGTCCCACTTTTAACAGCATGGGCTCCATGGCAACAGTGCACTCATGATGCACTGTTGCTCCATCTCCCTGAATTCACATTGTTTGGGATTGTCACAGTGGGCTCTTTTCAGCCCTCTGAAAGTGTGAGGAATGATAAGGCAATCAGTCATTCATGAGACATGAGTATTAGGCTACAATGCACCCATTCTGCTCCTTACTTTTTTTTTACATTTTGGAAAGAAAGAGTTGCAACAAAACTTACACAGGACATGCAATGCATGATTCAGTGAGTCACAGGCTTTTGTGATGGCTTCTGTATATGCTAGACAACAGCATCAATACTTTCTATGCAGCAAGACAGGGTCTTTATTTACTGAGCTGGAAGAGGACAACAAGGTGGCTCGCTGGTTCGCACTGTCACCTCGCAGCAAGAAGGGCACAGGTTTGATTTCTGGCGCCCAGTGCTTTCCCTGTGGAGTTTGCATGTGCTCGACTGCGTTTCCCTCCAGAGTCCAAAGTCACGCTAGTCAGGTGGATGGGATATTCTAAACTGCCCGTAGGTATGAATGTGATTTTCTCCCGAGTTTCCCTGTGATGGACTGGCAACCATCCCAGTCCAGGCTGTCTCCCTGCCTTCTGCCTGGTGTATTCTGGGATATGCTCCAAAAAAACAACAAAGAAAATGGATGAACAAATGAATAAATGGGTTGGAGGGGTGGTTAGTGGATTGAGAGTCCATCTTATGACCCCAAGTCCCCAAGTCCCATCCCAAAGACGGCCAGAGTCCGTCCCTGTGCGATACTGAAGCTTGAGCCACGCCAGGAACAAATGTCCTTGCCAGGCCCAGAGAACTTCTGGTTACATAGACGAGTGTATGATAAAGTTACACGTATGTGAACGGACGAATTCATGGCACTGTCATGGTTTAGACAAGCAATGCAAAGGGCCGTTTCTTGAACTCTTGCATAGTAAAATGCATGATCCAAATTTAACAGCCCCACATAGTTGCAGCATCGTACTTTTTGCACAGGCACAAAATGCAACGCAAGGACTGCTAATTTAACAAATATAAAAAGAGAAGGAAGACATGTTGTGTTGGTGTGGTGAACGGACAGGTGCAGGAAGGTACAGCTGAGTCGGAATATGCCGATGCATGGAAAGCCTTTGCAAATATAGATTAAGATCCGGGCAAAACCAGCAGTTCCCAGCAAAAAAACATTTTCCAAGGCACTTTGTCAAGGAACAGTTACTGATCAATGCCACGTCTGGCCTTCATCAGTAATTGTTCATGGCTCATCGGACACCTAGTCATGGCTAATTAGAGGCACAACACAATGGAGGCTTCCAAATACTGAAAATGCCTCTCTTCGCCTAAGTTCCAAAACACAAAATGAGAGAATAATTTTCCCCATCTTGCATTCTCAGCTTTTTTTGGCAGCTATTGAGAATATATAGCAGTAAATGTTCCTCTTCAGATTTTTAAATAGCCCACTTAGGGCCTGTGTCTCGAGACTAGTGGCTTTTCATCCCCCCATGTGGATAAGCGGTTTATAACCTCAGACAGGCTCAAGGAAACCGGTCTACGTGCCTGTCCGGTCGCCAACTTGCGTTCGCGATGCATGACTTGCACTAACCATGCACCAGCCGACTCAGAGCAATCAGGTGCTCATAATTCTAAATTCCCCAAATCCTAACACATCCATCAATCCACCACTCCCACTTGAATCCACTCCTGATAGCAGTCTGACCCCAATCTAGAGCCAGATCTGCAGGGTATTGCAGTTTCCCTTCTCCATTCCATTGGCCTCCATGGTGCCAGGCGAGATCAATCAAGCCCTGCTGAGGCATTTGAGAGGAAGTGAAGTTGTGTTTGACCCTGTAGGTTTGCTGCCAGAGGATGATAGTAAGCAGAGAGGACAGGTTCAGCCTGCCTCCACTCTCTAGACGACCAACCTGGACGGGACCGGACAGCCAGGGGAATAGAGATGAGCAGTGGGATGACGACCGCGTGTGTGTGTGTGTTTGTGTGTGTGCATGTTCAGGTGGGGCTGTGTGCACACATTTGCATGTGTTTCGTTCGTGGAGAGGCATCTGAGTGTATGAGGATGAGTGTTCATGAACTTGAATGATGGAGTCAGGGCTCTGTGTATCTGTGTGAGAGTAAATGTGTGTGTGCGTGTGTGTAAATTTGGTTGGTTGAATGGGGAGTTTAGATAGAGATCTGTCTCATTTTAAAAGATTCCCTCACATTTTGATTTTTATTGTTTAAAATTAGCATTCATCATGTGAGAGTCAAGCCTGATGGCCATGAATGATTTGCTTGTTAAATTTCCCGTAGATGGCTTATGAAACCAGGCTGCACTTCTTTGGCGTGATTTCCTAAAAATTGCCAGCGAGTTCAGGCTGCAAATGAGCCACCACGGAAAGAAAATAACTTTAGATGAGGACATCATCTATCCCTTATATTTTGCCGCATGGTTGCTCTAAACACAAGAAAATGCGTTTGAAAAATGCTTTGGTAAGAAAGCTGGATAGATGCCAGTGGATGGGGGAGGGGTTCAGTGACAACTTTCTTGAAGAAATATGGATTTCTGGCAACTAGATTGTTTGGTTTATGTGAAACAATCCAGAATTTACTGCATGGTGATGCATAATGGTAATAAAGATGAATTGAGACAACATGATGAGGACAATATGAAACTATGAAACTTTAATGATGCTCGTGGGGAAGCTGAATCATCGCGCAGCAATAAGTAACAGGCTACAGCAAAGAAACCGATCATTTAAGAAAATAGCAACGGGACGCATTAAACATAATACAGATGAGAATTCAAGCGTGTCGGCTGACGAATATGAATAACAGCATTAGAATATTCTAACAAAGGGAAGAAAATGAATGACAATATGAATATGCAATGTGAATACAAATATGAAACACACATATGCATAATAAAATTTGTTCGAAATTCTACAAGAAAAACATCATTATGTATGCATTATTGCGACAGAATAAGATAACTTGGGAAAAATCTGTTAATATACAATTTCATATACAATAAAATATTTACCATGTTCACATTAACTGAAGGCCTAATACTTTGCTGCAATGTTACTTCTGGTGAGGTTATTTTATATATTTATTAATTTATTTATCTATTCATCGATTTATTTATTTGTTTATGTTGGAGGACATAAATGACAGCTGCTGTCACAGCCAGGTGTTGCTTAGAAATCTTTTCCAACAGGACAAATCTGGATCAATAAAGATGAATAATAAATAAATGAAAACAGTTGAATGAACATTGAACTTTTTTTTCCTTTCCATCTTGCTGGCACTCTGTGTTATTTCATACAAGTCATAATCCTGCATTACCTTGTAAGGAAAAGGTACAATAATGCAACTCACTGGTTCAATTGTGATGGATGAAAAAAAAAAAACGCTATTCACGCTGTTTCCCAGAACACACCCACATAAGAATATGATCTATAAGGATACCGCCAATACAGAGCAAACAGACGATTGATTTTCAGTCACTGTTCCCATACAGAGTCATGCTTGCTGTGCATTGGAGGCGGGTAAGGG
>OMLF01040678.1:0-24704 GCA_900302615.1 Holocentrus rufus | reverse complement strand
GGGGTCAGTGTAGAACTGCAGAAGTATATTGGCCAACCGATGGGTCGTCAAAAAGCAGAGATGCGTGAATGTATCTTATCAGTCGGAGCTGACCCCAGGAAGCTGTAAAGTCAATTGCCCGCGATGAGCACAATGCTATCAGCAGGCTGCAACAACCCGACGCAGCGCACTTTACCTTCCCTCGGTGTCGCAATTAGCAGGATTGGCTGACTCTTGAGGGTGAGTTTAGTCGGGAAAGTGATGGAGACGGAACCAGACAAACTCACATACTCACAATGTCACAGAACATGGTCTGTGGAAAGGCCCGGTCCTACAAAGAATTGCCCAATGTGCCCAATGTGAAAAACCCCTGCATATATCATGGATACTGAAGGCTCTGAGGGTGTACTGCAGCCACAGTGACGTTGCTGTTTTTCCCTGTTACCCCATGAACTGCCAATAACTCAGCTTACCCAGAGTCCCAGAGAGGCCTGCTTGCTTAATAGAGGCTAAATCAGCATTATCCGATCAACCCCGCAGCAGTCTCAGTAATGCATTGTTTTGTGTTGTTTTTGTCTTTCTCAGTATGAAGCTTAAGTTTGTTACGTAAGCTTTACTGCAATAGCTTATGAGAGATAAGCTAATAGCTAATAGCTATCACAGGTGTGCGTGTGGGTGTATGTAGCGCATATTTCTAAAATGTGGTGTTTGCAATCAGGGAATCTCAAGGTTGGGATCAGTTTTATTGCTCAATTTTTAAAGAAAGCAAACACTGGCCATAATATTTGGAACAGAGGTTTTGGTGCAGCATGGGGACACAGGAAGTGAGAGTATAGAGTTTTAAATCCCATGATTCTTTCTCCTTCCATGACTCTTCATCTCTTGTCCTTTTGGGACATCCCTCGTCAAATTTTCACTAATGACCATCATGCGGAGCCCTTTAATCACATCACTGCTCCAGCTTTGTTTTTGTGACTCCTACAAACCTTCGTCCTCATCGCCTCACTTCCTGTTTTACGGCTTCCGCTCTGCGGCGTCCCCTGCATTTGGCTGCCTGTCGACGAGGACAGGTGGAAGCCACTTCCAGCAAGCAGGCTGCCCATGCGGCTGGTTATATAACTGGCACTGATGCTGTCTCTGTCTAGACAGGGATGGGCAGGTGGTAAACAGAGGGGATGAGAGAAGGATGATGGAGGCGAAAGAGAGGAGAGATAGAAAAAGATGCGGGATAAAAAAAGAAAGGTAGGGAGGGAGAGGTGTGTAGTCGTGACTCTCAACCACTCAGATATTTATACCATGGGAGTGCTGAGGCTTGTGTCAGAAAACACTTGCACACGCACACACACACACGCACATCTACACACACTGGCAGAATAGAATATGAGAGCATTGCAGCAGTGGCTGGATGTGTCCCAGCAGTTACCGCACTGATGCTCGCTGCAGCAGACGGGAGTATGCAGTCCAGACTGGAACAGAGGAGAGGGAGAACGAGAGGGAGGCAGAACCCAGCCCAGTGCAGAGCGTAGAACAGAGCAGACCACAGCTAAATAGGTGTAGAAACCAGTCTGCTTGAAAAAGAGATCATATCCAGGCTAAACCAAACCAGATCAGAATAGGTCCAGTGGGAAAAAAAAGGACAGAGTCTGGACTGACAGTGAAGTTTAGTCAAGTATGTCTCGCTCTATGAGGCTGCTGCTGCTGCAGAGGTCCTTCAGTGACCACATCAGGTTTTCTACCTCCAAAGCCCTAGATATGCTCAGCAAGACCGCTCGAGAGAGTCGGCTGGCAGGTGAGTGAGCCGAGTGAGTGACGGTGTGTATGCATGTGTAGATGTTACTGTGTGTGCATGTGTATTTATGTTACAGAAAGGCTCCTTGACGAGATGCACAGCTGTGGCTACAGCAAGAAAGCACGCACAGCAGGAGGGGAAACTGCAGTGTCATCCCAGAATCTGTTCAGTGGGATATAAGGGAGGATGCACTGCAGGGCTTCTGTAAAAGGAAGGGCTGTTTCTGCTTGGGAGAAAGGAAGAAAGATAAACAGACAGATCACAAAGATCATTAAGTGGATGTGTGGGGATGCTGGACACTGAGTAGTTTTCTTGGCCTGTTTTCAAAATGATTGTTCTCAGGAGATCATTTTTTTATTTTTATTTTTATTTTTTTTAACCATTAATGCTCTGTGTGCTGTATTTGTGATGTATGTGTGATTGTGGATGTGTAAATACATGCATGTGTTTGTGTGTGTGTGTGTTTGATGGGCTTTGAGATCATAGTGCAGGCACTTTCTGTCCACAGTTGCTGGAGCAGCAGCACTGGTCCATGCATTACTAATGAGCTGCTTGTGCACACGGAGGGCTGAGTCCATTAGAATGGAGCTCTAACTCCCCGCCTTAGCTCCTTTGGCAGCTTGCCTCTAAATAATACAGATAGTGTGTGTCATAAGGGCAGCAGCAAAGAAAATGGCTCAGCAGAGCTGCTCTTGAGGAATAATGGCTGATACCGTCTAAAGGTCAAGGCCACCTCGCTGTGTTTCAGAGCTGCTGTCGTTGCGCAAAATATGCAGTGGAGATTGGTTGTTATATCTACTTTTTTATATGAAAGAATGTGATGGCAGACAGCATACATATTTCATGGTATTTTTAACATGATATTGGTTATAGAGTGTTTCAATTGTGTAAGAAGCACACAACACACGTGCACACACACTCACACCAAAACTAATGCTCACCTGCCGTCACTGGTAACACATGGTGCCCAGAGATTGCATGACATAAAAATGGTCTATCACACTGTTTCGCATTTGCAGTCTCTACACTTGTCAGTGCAGGTGCTGGTGGTCCTCTTTTCAAAGGCATGGCACTATTTTTCTCACTGAAACTAAAGGCGGCATAAGCCAAGGTCGGCGCCCCGTGGCCTAACCTCTGCATTGAAGTGAGGAGCGCCAGGTGATGGATCTTCCCCCTCCAAACCCCTGGCCAGGATCTGTCAGGCTGCTACCACATAGCTCACTGTCTCCTGCAGTCCCACATGAAAGAAGGACGAGTTGAAAAGTGGGTCAAAAGAAATATGACATGACCTAATTAAAATTCTCCTGGGCTGTCACTAATTCGTTTTTTTCTCCCACTCGCCCTCTTTTTACAAGAGATGGTAATAATTTTGCGGCTTTCACAGGAAATTTGCATCTAATTAAAAACATAATGACTTTAAATTTTTCCTTATGTTGAGTGTGAATGGAGGAACACCGCGTGCTGTACCAGGAGTTGTTGGTGGCGAGAACATGTTCAGTATATTTGTACGACATGTCGCTAACCTCTGACATAACTCAATGGTAAGAGGCTTTCAGCATGGGAGTTGCCTTCATTTCTGAATCACAAATATTTCACAGTCTATTATATCCAGACTAGACTGTATGCTGATTGAATATGACTTGAAGTTCAGCATCAGTTTGTGAAAAACAGTCTGGGTTCGCTTGATTTCTGTTTCGAGCGATCTCGGAAAAATCAACCAATGAGGATGCTCAAAATAGAGGGCTGTTTTCTTTATGTGCAACAACACATGAAGATGATGTGATGCTGCTACGTGATCCTTTCGTGACGCATGTGCTTTAGCTAATAACACTCCAGCTATATGCTCTCAGTGACACACATGACAGCTCTGTGCAGCGCCGCTCGTCCTGAAACCCAATCGCCCCCTTGACATTTCCCACCCTTGTCATCCCTGTGATCACATCACATACTTAAGCATGTTTACAGCTCGGGGGGGGAACATGCTCTGGTGAACATTGAGTGTAACCACGGACAAAACCCTGCTGTCACTCCGTTCATTGTGCGCGCTATTCTTTTTTTTGTCTATTGGATACTGTCATCAAAAAGATCTCTGTTTCGCCATGCTTTTGTCCCTGGAAGCCCCCCACCCCCCTTGAATCAGCACCCCTTTTGCAACAGACAGCTTCTTTAGGCGGTGGAGGTGCATGAATGGGGTCTGATGAACTTTTAAGGGCTTGATGATCCAAAGCTTTCAACAGGCCCCTTTTACTGAAACCTTCCTTAAGGCCAAGCATATGGCATTCCAGCGACACAGAAACAGATACTGTGGCGGCTGAAAGAGCATCGGAGGCTGCTTATGAAGAACAGTCATGTGAGACTTTTGTTTATCGTATGAAAATATGTTTTCTTTGTCATGCTGAGTATCATTAAGTGAATATAACTAGTTCCATTATTCATCTTATACTATTAGATTATCTTAAATGTTTCAAACCCTTTGAAAAAGACAAAGAACTAGTGTAGATTTTTGGGAGCGGTATGTCTGATGGTGACTTGTTGCCCTGACTGAGAAGAGGAGAGCTGAAAATGAGAGGTATGTCCTCTGCTCATTTTTTAACTGGTATGGTAAGGTTCAAAGAGGTTAAAGAGCAACAGGAAGCAGGCCAGGAGGAGATTGATGTACATATGTAGTGCATGTGTGAGTGTGTGTGATAGAGAGAGAGAGAGAGAGAGAGAGAGAGAGAGCGGGCAACAGACAGAATCTATCATCAGTACCTGCCCACAAAATATTTTCAATATGTTCCATGCACCAAGGGCACTGAGTCAGACTGTAAAGATTCCTGTCTTTAGATTGGCACTTGCGAGCTCAGCTATTCTGACTTGGACGGTTCAATGTGTGAACGGAAGATTCTGGACAATTTTAGGAGCGCTGAGGTTTCTTTAAGCTCGAGTAAGCACGTACCTTGGCTGCTTTGTTGATTATGTTGGTATGGTGGAAAATCAGGCTGTGAACTTTTCTCTTTTTTTGTGTAATTCTGCTGAGGCCATCACCAGAAAATTCCTAGCCCCTTTACTTCACTCTGATACAGGATGGTAGGATTCAACATTATGAGCATTTCTTTGAGACATTAGTGGGATAAAAACGCCACCACCTATGCTGCTTTATTTGCTCATGTTCTTGCACTTTCACCAAAATGTTGTATGTGCCTGGAATATTGTGCCTCCTTTACATAACGTGTTTACTGAAATTTCCACTTTCGTGTTCCACTTTTTCTGTTTCCCTCAGTTATAATGTCATGTCACATGGAACTTTGCTGTAATGTAGTCAGGGATATTTTTTGTTTTTTTGTTTTTTTACACTGGTCCTGGCCTACTACTTGAGAGGCGTACTTAGTGTATTATGCCTATCATAATGCTAACTGGCTAATACTATTGCATAACCACCAGAGCTTTGTCAATGAATAGGTTTTCCAAGGTCGTGTGAAACTATGCACAGGCCTATTAGGTTTGCTTAATTTCTTGTAGGCTTAGAATATTTCCGTATATTAGTGGTGTAAGCCTTTGCGCTTACACCATTGATATGGCTGCAGATTAATTTTCTTCCATTGAACAACTCTAATAACTCAATAAGATATTGTGCACACACATTTTCTTGCATTTCTTTTCAATTTTCACTATATACATAAAAATGTATATGGTGCTCACAAAGATTCATAGGGGGATTTAGGAAATGTGTGTACAGATGGGGCTCTGTTGTTAAAGCAGCTGAGGTTTAAAGAATTAGTGAGTGTGATTTTTTTTTTTTTTAAAAAAAGCTGAGGGGAAAAAGAGAAGATAATACAATGATTTGATCAGGATTTTCTTTTCAGTAATGTTGCAGTTAAAGACATGAGTGGCCTCTTCTACAAAGACACATAATACAAAAGTCGCATGTAGAAAAGCAGCTAAGTAAATCAAATATTTCACAGTTTAGGTTCGTATGTGTGGTTTTGTGCATGAATTTTGTATGTGTTAAAAATCAAATATGAAATAAGAAAATTTTTATGAGCAGTGAATGTGTATGTGTGTGTGTGTGTGTGTGTGTGTGTAATTGTGAAGTGCCAACCAGGCCTTTGTCTGGGACTTAAAAGGATGCCAGTAGGAGGTACATAGACATCGGCATTTCCCATAAATGTATTAAACTGTGGCGGACCCCCACAGTTTCTCTTTGCCCTGCCACAGTTCAACATTGTCCCCCCACACACACACGCACACACACACAACATACGACCGGCATTTGCATTTGCCAATTACACATTATACACATACATCCCCCCACACACACACACCACTTGTATTCGCCGACACACCGCTACAGCTTTCTCGTCACTCTGTGGGAAACACTGGACATGTTCCGGTTTGGCCAGGTCCCG
Organism: Holocentrus rufus; assembly: GCA_900302615.1. Classification (NCBI taxonomy): domain Eukaryota; kingdom Metazoa; phylum Chordata; class Actinopteri; order Holocentriformes; family Holocentridae; genus Holocentrus; species Holocentrus rufus. The sequence goes on along the minus strand of OMLF01040678.1, from coordinate 18,548 downwards.
CCCACTGCTCAACCCACACAGATGTCCTGGGCCCATTGTGGCCCCCACAGAGCTCTACAGGGGCCCAGCAGGGTCATTTTACGCCTCAAGGCTGCCAAAAGAGGAAGTCAAAAGGGGCGCGCCATTGTGACATCAGCAAGGATCTCTATGAATGACGGTGCAGCAGGCAGCCATGTAACAAATTAGCATCAAAAGGTGCTTTCACCTTAAGGATCAGCCACTTCAGCATGAAGAAATAACAATCCTCCTCAAAATAAAAGCACTTTCAATTCATTTGTTCAGCTTAATTAGTGACTCCGCTTCGATACATATAATTATCATAACTGCAGATAGATGAAACGTATATCTTAGGAATTTTTAAAATAGTTCCAAGTCTTTTCAAGGACACATGCATTTTAACAGCTGGGCTCTGTCTATATATAGACGTATAGAACTTCACCCATCTTTGTCTGTAACCACAGCTTTAACCACCCATTGCTGTCCCGCTTCGCTGTCGAGCTTTAACCCATCATCCTTGGCTCTTTGTTGGTTTGCGGCTGATACGGTTGTGGTCCTACCAACAATTAAAGTGTCTGTGGCTTTCAACATGTGTTCCGAGCTTTGTTAGGCCTTGTAAGTTCTCGCAGCCCGTTTCTGCCCCATAAAAACAGACAATGTCGAACAACATCTTCATCTGGAAGAGGTTTGAGACCGCAGCGCACCAGGGTCTAATTGGCGGATCATATGCCGTTCCTTCCCAGCACAGGTTTTTCTTGGCATCCTGTTTTTTATTCCCCACAAACGATCTGCTTATGACCCGTCTCGATCACGCGCTTATTCCGGTGACCTTATTTAAGAACGCCATTGTTTCTCTGTGGAGGCAGTTTCAGATGTCCCCAGTATGTATTCATTCACTGGCGGGCATGTCACGTTCGCTGTCATGTTCAGGTCTGGCTGCTCGGCTTGCGTCTACAAATAGCACCTCCTTATTATTTCATCAAGGCACATGAACTGCTCCGCTCCGACTCGTACGCAGCTGCGTTTCTTCCCGGTCATGAGGATGTGAAAAAGTAGGGCAGTAACATTCCCTGTCATCTGTCTCTGCTGCTCGATTTTTTTCACTGAAGCCCATGTGTGTCTCGTGATTGACTCGTGCCAAGTATTTATCTTCTGTCGAACCTTCGCTGCTGTCACTGACACAGAAAGCACAAATTTTGCGTGTGTGTGTGTTTTGGTGAGGTTTCTCAGAATACAGTACCTAAAAGCATGCATGGGCTATGTTTATGTGCTTGCGTGTGTATGCGTGCCCTATAAGATTACAGACCAGCTCCGTCTCATTGACCAGACATGACTGTGGGACATGTGCCAGGGACATATCTTCTGTCCTACGCATCATCCTCTTTCTTTTCCCATCTTCCTATACATTGTTTTTTCCCTTTGTTTCTTTTGTTTTACATTTGTGTACCCAGCACTTAGCTTCAAAACACGTCAGTCAAAACTCTGTGTTTTGTCGTGGATCCCTCAGGAAGGATTATGATAAAATTGAGTCTGTAGCCTAAAAATATAAATCCCTGATTTCTTGAAGCCACAGATTCAAACCTCTTGATTGCCCCCCATTTTTGCTCAAATGTACAGAAAATGTAGAACAATAGAACAATCAGGGTTCTTTGTAATAATCATTTCTGTATTGTATGACCCTCAGATCACAAGGCATAAGCTTGGCAATTATCGTGCATTATGGTCAGAGTGTAATACATCTTCCATGGCCTCTCCGTGCACGCTCATAATCGCTGCATTGTCTTCCACACACAGTCACAATGCTCCGGCCTGCCCTTTATAAACAGGATCAGACCAACACACAGAAATACACAAGGGAGCATATGTTGTAACACTTAAGTGGGGTCAATCAAAAGTGCATTAGTGAGCAGAAGTACAGTGCACATTGGCGTGAACGTGGATGTGCATTTGTAAACGTGCATTCGTGAATATTAAAGTGTGTTGGTGTGAATCAAAGTTACGCCCAAGCATGTTATTCTCTGCACGTTTTGGCTGATATTAGTTGCCTGTATCATGTTGTGGGGATGTGTGTTAGCGGCCTGAGTAGCATCTAGGTCAGTGGTTCACAGCCTTTTACAGCCGTGACCCCCCAGAATAGTTTGATTTCACAACTGATATGACAACATGCGGTTGAAGTCTATCTCACCTTCACCAGAAATCAGGTTACATCTGTTTTCTGCATCAACTCTGGCCTATATAGGAGTCCAGCATCATAAATTGTGCTGCAGCAGCTTACATTTCGACCCACCTGGCCTCTTGTTCTAGACTATAAAGGTTTCCAGGGTCTTCAAATATGTGTATTGCAATAAAGCATTGCGTCATTGTTGTGTCTGTTGATTTTATTTACACCCCATCACAAGGAGTATCATTTTTGTACCGGCGTGCCTGTGTCTGCGAACCGGTCCTGGTCTTCCAAGTCCGGGCAGGCCCGTGAGGTACGGCCAGGTTTGCAGATTGAATGTCCTCTTGTGATATAGATGACTGATCACTTCGCTTGACATCTCGGTGTGTGACCCTCTTGAGGCATTTATGATTGAATTAGAGTCCTTCAACAATGATCCTCTTCAGTGATTTAAAGGCCCCTTGTTTCTGCCCCTGTGCACTCACAAGGGCGCTTGTTCCGAAGACTCAGGAATGTTTTGCTAAACCCAGTGACTCCACCGAGCTCACGCCAAACTTGTTTACTTTGCTTGTTCTACCGCTCTCTCCCTCTCTCTCTCTCTCTCTCTCTCTCTTGCTCTCTTTCAATCTTTTTCTCACTTTCTCTCTTCCTCACACTCCCTCACCCAGGGGTTCCTCTCAGTTTCTCATTATAAGACTCCTCTCTCTTTTATCGATCTAGCAATTGGCAAATTTTCTGATTTGTTCTCTGCTTCTGGCATGATTGAAAGTCTGGAAGGAGTGTTGGGCCACGGAGCAGTTCTTGAGCTTGCAAATTGATCTAGACCCAAAGACATAGACTAAGAATACAGCTGAAAGAGAAACTTACTCTTCTCTTTTCCTTAGAAAGAATACTTTTGGTGCTATTTCTACTTCATTGTGCAAAAGATACAATGGACAATGCTGAGAGAAAAAAGGAGAACCCACAATGTTGTTAGCATAGCAAGGGCCTTAGTCTTCTGAATTGCAAAGAGAATCCTAATTAGCTCAGTCTGTGATTTGTGTGTCTCTCATTCAGACAGATAGGCCTAATCATCACTCAAGTGGAATGGCTACCGCTTTTCAGCAAGACGGAGTAACCCTCTTGATGCACACTCGACTTCTCATACACTGTCCCATCCACTGCCCGTGCTGCACTCCTGCAGCTTAAAGGCGATGTTATTGTTCAGCACAAAGCCTGGGCAAACACTCGTCCCCTTCACAGATTCAGACGGCCAGACATGACTGAGCTGGAACAACAAGCCTGCTATTTCAAGTGTCCATTGACATTGTACGGAGATGGGGAGCAGATCCTTTGCCGACCTGACACTCACAGAACCCCTGATTTGGCACAAGCAGGGATTCCCAAAGTGGCGTGCACAAATATTTGCACACACTGTGGAATTCGGCCCTGCCTCGGTGCTTGAGAATGTCTGATTTCACACCGCGGACCTTCGGGCGAGTCCACTCCTACACCTCTCCTCCCTCTGTCAGCAGAAATGGTGTGAGGCTGGCGTTGTAACGCGGTGCTGCTCTGTTGGCACAGGCAGGTCTTTCTTTCTTAGTTTGAGTTTCTGTGTGAGGCGCACTTTTTCCAGCCTTTAATTCAATATGGATGCGGGCATGTCGCTGTCAAAGCCATGTTCTGTCCGTGAGAGAACCAGGGAAGGAGAAAGAGGAGATCAGAGATGGAGGAGGACACAAAGAGATGCTGAACGTAGAAAGAGGAAGACAAAAAGTCAAGGGAACACTGACAAGCCTTGTGCAAAACACTGCTGTATTGACTAAAAGCTTTGTTGGCTCTTTTTTTTTCAAACTCAACTCGATCACACAGTCAGAGCAATTACGCCTTCAAAAAGCTTGTTGTGCTCATTGGTTTTAATTCAATATTCTATACATTATTTTGTAGTCCACACTGTGTGGCCAACTCCTTCGCACAGATCAGTTGCTGCAGATTAAATAGATTGACCTACTGACTGTGCCAGAAGTGTGAAATCAGCATTAGAAATTATGTGAAGGCAGTGGCCTCCTATTTTATGGAAAAAAAATTACAATTCCTGTAATGTTTCATCCCTGCAATCACAGTGAAAATAGAAAGCTGTTATTTCTGCCACTTAACAGCATGTAAGCTAATAAAAATGTGCATGAAGGCATAAAATACAGGAAGGCTAAGTACAGCCTGGCTCACCCTTCCTACTGAGATGTCAGATCGTTATTGCCCTCGCCTTCCAGTGACGTTCACCTTTTCATCTATCATTGTTTGACTTTAATGAGGGTTAAACAAATATTTGGGCTATTCTGGGTGGACCAGAGGATCATCACTACAGACCACTCCATGCTGTTAATCACAGTGCTGCACCCTTAATCCTCCCGTAGCTGCACTTAGAAATTTGGAACTACAGAAAGTATTCAAAATCTATGCTTTACAGCCTGAAAATGGATTCAAATAGGATTTTCCTCCTACTATATACTATTTCCTCCTATATTTTTACAGATTACTTTAAGCAATTTCCCTGCGGGGATCAATAAAGTTTTCTGAATCTGAATCTGAAAAAAATTGTTTAAAATGTTTTGAGTTAATAATTCAACCCCTTTATAGTACTGCTCCTAACTTATCTCATTTGGGTTCAATTTCCTGGACATGCTATCTGTCTGTTGAAGGTCCCACAAATGATGCATGTCAGAACAAAAACTTTATCATAAAGTCCACAGAGCTGTGAGTGGATGAGGAGGTGCTGATTTGGAGAGGCGTAAAACAGTTTGTTAAGTACTGGGAGTTCACAAAAGCACAGTAATGTTACCATCAGGAAATGAAGAACATGTGGGACTAGACTCTTCCTGTCGTCCAATCAAACTGAGCAACTGGGCAAGCAGGACCTTCGGCCAGGAAGTGGACCAAAAACCCAGAGATCGTTCTTGCAGAGTTCTTTGGCTGTGATGTGGAATCTTTCTGGAAGGGCGACAGTCAGTGCAGCACTTCACAAATCTGAGTGAGAAATGCATATGACAGCAGCCTAGAGTTTGCAAAAAAAGACAGTGAAGGACTCAGAGCATGAGATAAAAGATTTTGGCTATAAGTAAAATGTGTGTATATATGTGTGTGCATGCATTTTTGTTTGTGTGTATAAGGAAAATTATCAAAAATGCTAAGAATCACAAGTAAATCACACATATCCATAGTAAAATCTGTCATTGGTATTGGTTGTGTGGGGTAATATCAGGCTGAGTGATAAACAGAGGAAATAGAAATGAAGGTTGCATAGTGTGTGAGTACTGTACAAGGGAGAATGTGCCATTGAGGCCATAAACACATCATCCGAGCAGTAAAGGGACCAGCTCCGCCCCACAGTGAGCGGAAATAAATCTCCTCAGGGACTGAACGGCAATGGCACTGGGAAGTGACCAGCCCCAGACAAGCCTTGACACTGGTGTGTTTAAGTGTGTGTGTGTGCGTGTGTGTATGAGACAGAGAGAGGAAACCACACTAAAGCCAGCAATATTTTGTAATCCCAGGAAAGCCACATTTACACTTGGACTTTCTGACAACCGGAAATTTCTCTGTGATCAAAGTGACAAAAGCATCAGAATGTCAATTACTTTGCACTTGATGCAGTCAAGACCAGACTTGCGATGTGAGACAAGAGTCCAATGATGGCGTGATGACTTGTCGTTGGTGATTAGCTGTAAAACAGCCACATTCCGGAAGAATCCGTTCCAGATGGGCACTTAGAGCGCGTTTTAGTGCCCCATTAAAATGGTCTCATCTCTGGTGACTTAACTGCCTCTCGGGGTGCCTGATCTCCTGGTATGTTGTTTGTTTACTCTCCAGTGGGACTTCATTTCCTGTGTCGGCTGTTTTTTTGTGGCTGCAGCAAGACCGGCAGGAATCAGTGGGGGCATCCATCTTTAATTTACTTAGTCAATCCATGGGAGATTTCCAGCTAAGCCTGTTGCTCTAATTCCACTGATTGGAGCATTCTCTTACAGGGTTACAGCAGTGATGCACCATCTACTTGTGTACTTCGACTATTTTTGTCTCTTTTTTTTATTGTTAAGTGGCAAAGGGGACCGAATTGGATAGATTTGTGTATTTTTATTCGTAATTGAACAATGCACCAAATTGCTCTTGCATATAAATGTCTGCAATCTTGTAGTGGAATCTGTTAATTTACCATTTGCCCAAATGAGAATCTGACGTCCTAACACAAATCCAACAGGCAGGGCCAGAAATGCTGATGGCAACTTGGAAACACATGCATCATTGTAAAACAGTGCGATGTGACTCAGTTTTCACACACATTTTCTCAACGTGTGTCGGCGGTCCAAAGGAAAACAAGCTGTCTATCAAAGTAAATGATAAACCCAGAATCCTTAAAATGATTTCATCGGTGTTACGAGGGTGTTGACCTGTGGAAGTGTACTTGCAGCTATTTGTGTCCAACAAATCAGAAATTTCTTAACAGCCTGGCAAAATGATTGAAGCTCTGTGAACATTCTGCATATTAAAATGTCATGGCCTACAACTTTTATGACCTTATGACAAGAAACCCTACCTGTAAACAATTATTTTTTCATTTTATTGGTCTTTTGTCTTTGGCAACCCCTTCTCTCCGCGTTAAAAAGCCATGGATTAAAGATGCCGGTGAGGAGATTTCAGATGAGTTAAGGGCGAAAGGGTTAGATAGGATCAAAGCATGTTCTGTCAGTGCTAGACTTCAGTTTAAAGTCATCCATCGGCTGCACTTTTCCAAGACCAAACTGAACAGAATCTTTCCTTCTGTCTCTGCTACCTGTTTTCTGGTCTTGCCCCAAGCTCAAGAGTTTCTGGGTTGACATTTTTCATTTGCACAGTGACATATATGACTGACAGCTGATCCCTGATGCCCCCCCTGTATAATTGGGTTGCTCCAACTACTCTTTGACTCTCCCCTCAGCATTACAACAAGCTCTCATGTTTGGTATGGTAATTGCAAAAAGGGTTATCCTGAGAGAGTGGAAATCAGTTCTCCCTCCTTGCTTTATGACATGGTTTATTGTATTATAATATAATATAATATAAATCCAGTATATTTGTCTAATGCCCACCCCAAGTTACTTAAGATCTGGGGATCTTTTATTGAACATATTAAGAAGAAGAGGTGTCAACCCGGGAACTGAATGAATGTCTATGTTTTTTTTGTTTTGTTTTCTTTGTTGGAACAGAAAAAATGCATAAATAAAATACATATAAATAAAAAAATGGTCTCAGTCAGTGTTAGTAGGCTTGCATGCCTGAACGTCTTCCCTGCACCTTGTTCCACTTAAGCACTGCACCTGGATTTAACTTCTGTCATAAATGCACTGGTTTTATTCAAGCAGATGAAGTAATACAGAACTGTGCTTAAACAGTTGGAGTGATAAACATTATTTCTTTGCTCCTGCATCCAACTAGGACTAAGGGTTGGCATGATGCACAGATTAAGTAGCCGTGCCAAGGGGACAAGGGGGAAAATTAATCAAAGTTTACTGCCCACCAGCTGCAGAATTGCAGTAGATATTGATATTGCTACAAGGCAAGAGAACTCATTAAGCTTGGCTGACACACCACTTCCATTACAGATGTGACCTGGTTTTTGACTTCTTATCTGATCCGCACTGGAAAGTGGCTGGTATCTGTATTTATGAGGGGGTTGACAGCCGCTCTGGGTCCCGGGGCTAAGACGTTTTCCTCTTTCCACCTCCTCATATTTTCCACTCTGCATTTGTCATTGTGTTAGGGAAGACTTGAAGATCCCTGCCAGTCAAATGACTTGAAAAGTTGAGGCCATATCGTACACAAACCTAAGGCTAAGAGGACAATTTTCAAACTGACCCCTTAACCTACACTGCCCTAGGCACTTTTTTAGATCTAAGAGAGAGAGTGAGTTTTAAATATTATGGCTAAGACTTTCCATTATTTCCTTGAAGTTCTACCCTGATGCATCAATCTGTCCCTTCTTGTTGTACAAATGCTGAGAAGAAAACTTTTAAGGTAATTACAGACTTATTTCTTTGAGGAAGAAGTACATTATTTGCAAAGCACCAGGGCAAAGGTCAGCAGTAAAGATGACATCTAGGGAAGAGTCTGATCTTCAGTTTATTAGCTAGAGGTCTTGAGTCATTAACAGCCACCGCAAAAACATGAATGTTGGTCAGGCCGACTTCTGAGAAAGGAGCTACGGATGTCTTCGGGCGTCTTTTTGGTCTTCAAAAGACTTTTCTAAGAATCTCAAAGGAAAAGCTTATGTCAGGGCAAGATTGTGATCCATCACAAGCTGTGCGACGCACTAACACCAAAGGGCATCGGCTCCATCAGTGTTACCAGCACTGCGCAGGTTGCCTCTACACACTTTTGAGAGGAATTTCAGGATGCAAGTGTCAAATTTTATGATAAAATATGTAGTGAATTTTCATCATATCATCGTATTTCATTGTTTTAGTGAACTTAATTTTTTTTTTTTTACTGAAATAGCTTTTATCCTTTTATTTCAAACAAGAGTCATTTAATAGAAATACAACATAAAAATAGCCCAACGCAAGCCAAGCTTCATTTCGGATCTTGTCATCTGAAGAGAGACCTCCGCAGAGATCCAACGTAATCTCCCTTTAGTCTGAGCAGCCACTTAGCGTCCCGTTCTCCCTCCAATAGAGAGGTGTTGCTGGTGACCTTTCACCTTTTAGTCACTCAGAGATCACGACCCCCCTGTCACCCTGAATGGCAGGACACGGCCACTGACTGAGAGTGTCACACCCCGTGTCACTCCAGCCGGCCTGCACTTTAACTCCTTACAGCTGGGAATAATGCAAGCAGTGGAGCGCTCAGCGTCAGTGTTTTGGCTAAGTGACACTTTGACGATGTAATGCCCATTCAGTCAGTGTGTGTGTGTGTGTGTGTGTGTGATTGGGGTCAGGGTCAATGAAGACACTGTGTCCAGCGTTTTTCTCCTGACAGGTCACAAAGCATCTTTCTCCTCGCTTGAGCGCTCTGTTTCCTTCAGTGGTGTCAGGGTTGAAACACTAAAACGGCAGGTTCATGATGTTTTGAGCCAGGCATTCTGGGAATTTTATGAAGCGTTCAGAAATGAAGGTTTGTTTGATTTTGCCTGAGGTGATGAGGTTGTTATTGCTGAACTTCTGGGGTTTTTGTGAGCAAGACTCTGTGCGTGTTATGTGCCTCCTCCTCAAATGGCTTTCATTTGAAACTTGATGAAAATTAAATATAGTGGGTCTTTTCTTCTCTTCGCCCGCCTTTCTCCAGGGTCAATACAGCTGTCATATGAACCACTTGAGTGGCTCTTGCCGATATGTAGGCACTGAAACGTGAGCTAGAAAAGCCTGGATCTCTCATGCTTCATCTCCACAACAGCTTGTGGATCGAGTTCAGATCCTTGGGCTGAATGAGACAAGAGCAGAAGACATGGCAACCCAGCTGCCTCCTCTATCTGCTTTCTTATCCTTTGCTTAGTTATTGCCTTAAAGCTATTAGCACTAAAACCAGTGTCAAAGCTGTCTCCCTGACATGAGAAAGCAATGGTTCTTTTATTTTTTTCCTTGTATTACAAGGAATCTGTTGTCAGCTGAGAAAACAGGAATCATTGTTTGGCAACAACAACAACAAAAAAAACTGTTGTTTGTGAGCAGCAGAAGCATCATGTGATGCTCTTTTGAATGAAATGCTTAGTTTAACTGGAGGGAGTCAGTTTTCCCTTTTTTTCATTTACAGAATCAACAACTGTTGCACAACACTTCAACAGTTGTTAAATTATTGTGCAACAGCTATGGCTTGTGCTTCCATCAGAGCTGAAGTTTTATAGTTTTAAGTGTAGATAAATTATCATTCATTTGTGCTTCAGGTTCAAAATCATTTGATGACTAAGGGAAGCTCACAGCAGGGGTGTAGCTAATCATTCATTGCATCGGTGCATCGATTCCAAACTCTGCTGATTTAACTGCATCAACCTGGTGAAGTGAAATAAAATGAACTGCTATGACTTTAGCCTGAATTGTTATGTAATGTTTTAATCAAATCATTCGATTGCTTTTTCTGTTTTTTTTTTACATTTCAGAAGAAAAAAGATAGTCTTATATTGTTGCATACTTGTTTAATGGATATCATATTTTGCCTAAAGGTAAACTTCAACTGAATTGAGTCATTCCAAAAAAATAAAAAATCATCTTAAATCAAATCCCCAACCTAGTGCATTGTGAACCGAACTGGATCTCTTTTAAGACAAGGATTGATACTGCAAACATGGAGTAATTATAAGGGCAAAGAAAAGGCTAATTGTCTGCATCGTCTGCTGTTTTTGTTCATTCAACACATTTGTTTAGGCACAATCACTTAGTGAAAAGCTTTGATTCATCTGACCGGGGCTCGCTGACTGCCAACACAGATTCCACACTTTGAATTTGGCCGTCAAGCATTTGCCAACTCCCACTGAGGGACACTAACTGATGTAGATGGCCTCAGATTGTTCCCACCGCCACAGATTTGCCCTTATTAATTATTTGTGGTGGTCCGGCCGCCACAATCAAAGCTGCTCAAACCTTCCTAACACTGTTCACCAGTCATATCTTACCTTTATACATTCGACCGCGTGCCTTGGGCGGCTTCATCTTTGATCACAGTGTTACTCGTCATTGAATTTCTACTCCAGTCTCACTTTTCCTCCTGTCCACTCTTATTCCTTCACTAACTGAGACATGGGGGGGCGGGATAGGAAAACAGCGAGGGTTCAGCGAAGTGAGCCGGAGCCCAATCTGTTGGGCATATGGGGGTGCTGTCACTGCTGCCAGGCTCCAGCTGGATGGTGTTAGTCCCCCTCCACCCTCAGGAGTTTAGCTACGGTCCCACAGGGACTGATGAGGAGCAGAAGGATGACGGGGGAGTTACAGGTCTGACTGCGGCTCCTGTTCATCACCCAGCCTCCCCTCCCCCAAACACATCATTGCTGTCCATTAACTCCCAAAGTAAATAAACCAGCAGTAATGTGTGTGTGTGTGTGTAAGACAAAGAGAGAGGGAGAGGGAAGGAGGGGGTATGGAAAAGGAGAGAGAAGCTATTTATAGATAATCAGGTTTGTACAAATCAAATAAAGTGTATCAAAGTGACTAGAGAAAATGTACCAGAGATTTAGATATTTATATTTTTATGTTATTTAAGAAAATGTCCAATCTAAAGTATCCATCAATGCTTAAGAAAGAAACAAAACTCAAGAGCTTTCATCAAAAACAATAATCATTTTGAATAGCAGCATTCTCCTTCCTCTCACTTTCACACACCTTTGGCCCAAGACCTCTAATTTATCTTTTTTTTTCCAACTGTTTGATCCTTGACCCTCAGTCCTGATCATCACGTGTTCTTGTTTTAAGGAGGAGAGAAGTCCTAGGGTGCCAATAATTGAGTTTCTGACCACTGCATACCGATGGATAGCTGCTGCCTCCTCACGTAGTTAATTCAATATACCACTTCCTCATTCTGTTTATTTTTGTTTGGCTTCATAAACTGGATTCCTCAGATACCTGTGCAGTGGATTTAGGTCAGCTATGTAAAAGGCAAACATTTAGATTTTCCAAATGAATAAGCCCCCTTCATAATCATATCAAGAACTCTTTGTTGATCGCTGCTTACAGTCGGCTATCTTCAAACTACGTCAAGCATGTGAATGTACGACCACATGCATGAGCACACACACACACCCTCACATGCATACACAAACAAAAACGCCATTTACCAATTCCACCCCCAATCCCCCTTAAGTCCTGCATGTGCTAGGCATTTCTGTTGTGAGTTTCACGTCCATGTCTAGTTTAGTAGGTCAAGCTTGTCACATGAGGAATGAGCTAATATCCACCTGCTGATCAGGAGAGTTTCTACCCACCTCCCCACTTTGACTTGTTTGTTAGAGTTGAAGAGCTAATAAATTGCCAGCACACAAAAAAAAAGAGAGAGAAAAAATTAAACTCTGATGGTTTTGTCACCTGACAGGAGAAAAGAGCGCTTCAGAATCATTAGAAACAAAACAGCAATAGGTGTAAGTGAAGTCAATATGCAAATATAAGAAAGTAGTATTCCCTCCTTTTAAAACTAGCACAAAGTATTGTGTTACTGCAGTGTTTCTTTGTGTTTGTATCTTAGTTAAATAAATGTAATGGTCATTAATAAAACTGTAGGTGGGTCAACATCATTCATCACTGACAAAGTCACCAAAGGGAGGAGAGGAGCCGGTTGTTTTCTTATTTGGTGCAGCAAAGAGGCGGCAACTTGGAGAGAAGACATGAGCTTACACACTGCATAATGAATTTATTTTCTTCTTTCTCTATCTTTTGTTCACCAACGCAGCTACTTTGTGCAGTAGTCATTTCCAAGTCAAGGGAATTAATAAGAAATTAGGTGACAAGGACTTGATTACGTGGAGCAAATATGTAAAGCATGTTTTGTTTCAAAGTAAATACAAGTGCAGTTTAAAGCTGAGATCTGATTTCTTAGATTTCATACTTGTCCTACCCAGTAAGTCTTTAACCATAGTAGTATTGCCAGTTGGTATTGTCTAACCTGAATCCAGTATCCAAATAAATAAAATAATTATTTCTTATTCCAAAAGTTCCAGATTCCAGCTTTTAAGTCACTCTACTGTTTCTTCATCTCAGCCTGATAGGTGCCTTGTTGGTTTAAAAAACTGCCGCTCATGTTTTGTGTTTTCTACGATGAAAAGAAGAGAAAAAAAAAGATTTCAAGGTGGCTTGTCATGCCTTTTGGTTTTGGTTTAACATTTTTCATTTCTTATCTGTTCTTTATCCCATTTCTCTCTTTCATCTGTCATCTGTCCATCAGTCAGTGGCCCTCACTTTCATCTTATCGTGTGATTAATGCCACGAGACTCAGGAGCCGTAAGAGGTTAGGAGCAGGCAGATAGTCTGAGATTCAACCTTGAGTTTCCACGGCGGCACGTCGCACCTTTGCAAAGGAGCCGCTGTATCGGTGGTAGTCTCTCAGCCGAACCTGGTTTGTGTTTGTCATGACAGCCTGGATGTCTGGACGGTTTGTCACGTGGCTCGCCGGAGGTCAGGGTTCAGAGGGGGTCGCGGGGTTGGGGGCAGAGGACACGAAAGCATCAACTTCCTGCGTTACTCTGTGGCTGATTCTGGACAGAGAGGGTACGGACATATGGCACCGTGGAATCTGGTCTTCCCTCCACATGTCTGGGACTCAGAGCAGGAAAGAAAACAGAGGAGGGAAGAGGGGTCTTCGCTTTCTATTGTGGAAGAAGTTATTGGACACCTCAGCACCGGCAATCTGACACACAGAGACATATATATTCACAGGATATTGAGATAACACACACACAGAGAGACAGATCAGGCATGCACACACACACACATATGCACACATTTTTCCACCCTTATGTCATGCTTCTCCCATCTCCTTGGCACAACGTCGACCATCCATCCACTCTCATCTTCACACCGCACACTTACCCCTCCGCCTTAAGCTCCGGGGCTGTTCATCTCCAGTGCAACTCAAACCCTGCACCCACAGCCCTGTGATTTATCGCCGCTGAAAGGTAGCTGGCACATGTTTGGCACCTGCGCCAACTCCTGCAGCCATCTGCCAGCTCTGCCCTCTGCCATAGCATTTTATCATGATCTGACACCATCACCAGCCCTCGCACACTCAGAGACCCCAGGCATTTATTTTTTTTTGCTCCAGAATGATTGTTCTTTTAACCCTCTGATGAGTCATGAGGCATCCGCACAATAGCTCGCTAACATACGCAGATGGTAACCATCAAAGCAACGAAGATGTCAGTCCGATGTTGTTATTTACAAGGGGTGGACCCAACGACTTGATGATGACCTAGAGGATTCAACTATGCTCTTTAAATGTGACCATATGGTGTCGCACGTTTTTTTAATTAAAGTTTTCATATTTTAATACACGAAGGGGAGTGAGGGAGGAGAATAAAATTAAAGGCAAATGAAGAACACACTCTGAAAGTCACATTTTCCACAGTTGCCATGTTAACCGGGTAAATACCCATGAATATTAATGCTTATTCATATACAAACATCTGTATGGATCCTGAGTGGAAATTCAGTATATAGAATCACACCTTTGAGTTATTGCAAAGCTCCAAATCTCCAAAGCAAGAGAGGGCTTAGAGCTTGAGGGGTTGGCAGACAGCAACTCAAAAAAAAAGCTTTTACAAGGAACAATATTTTTAAGTGCGAGGTTTGTGAACAGTGCAATCATTTTGGATTAAGGAAGACATCATCTTGTTTGGATTATTTTGGAGTCATCTGATGAACCAGCTGATCCCGAGCATGTGCTCTTGTATCCAAATTCAGGGATACAAGAGCGCACATTATTCTAAACGGCAATTATTATAACTCCCTCGGTTTGGAATAAGAGTCATGGAAATTTCCAGGCATTACGGCAGAGCCCAAAAATATTGCTCTGTGTTCATTTCGCAGCCATATGCTTGGCTTCATTAATCACCTCCTGAATACTCTGCTGGTTTCCTGAGCAGACCTCCAGCTCCTGTAATTCTTAGAAAATGTGGTTCGAAGACACCAACACTTTACATGTTGAAATGTTTTTGTTTTTTCTTTTTTTCTTTCTTTTTTTTGACTTCACGACTAGAGCTGGTTTGTATAAATCAGGCCAGTGTGTAAGCCTACCACGACGTCTTACTGCCAGAGTGATTAACTTGGTCATAAAGTATCACTTTATTGAGCCAAGAAAGAAAAGTCTCTTTACACATGCCCCACCCCACACACACACACACACACACCCCAACAGGGATGTCAGAAAACAGTGTTAGCTACAGACCAGGTCCTATAGAACTAGTTTGAAAGGGACAGTTTACAATCTTAACTCAAACAAAGAAGATAGATCACATTACCCCACTGCTTAAGACACTTCACTGGCTACCTGTATTTTCTAGAACTGATTTTAAAGTTCTTCTGCTTGTTTATAAAGCTTTAAATGACCTCCCTGCATCAGAGATTTTCTTCTATTTTATGTTCCAGCCAGCCGCTTTTCTTTTAAATGTTTCTGATGTGTCACATAAAAATACCAGTGAGACCGCCTTCTGTTTTTATGTCCCTAAACTATGGAACAACACACTGCCTCCGGATATTAGAATGGCAAGCTCTCTCGTTATTTTAAAAAGGAAATTAAAGACCTATCTTTTTAATCAGGCTTTTAATTTGGAGTAATGTTATAGCCTTAGTTTTTAGGTTTTAATCATTGAGTTTCATTTAATTTTCATCCCTTGTGTTTATTTTATTTCATTGACTTTTATCTATTTATTTTTTTAACCTTTTATTGTAGTAATGTTTAGTCTTGCATTTATTGCTGTCTAATTTTTTTTCATGTGCTTTCATGCTATATGAAGCACTTTGGGCTTATATAAGCAAAGTTAAGTTGAGTTGAGTATCTGCTATATAAAAAACAGAGCTTGTTTCATTCCCTTGTACTTCTTAGGCCTGTAAACAACTGCACTTTAACAGGAAGTACTGTTTTTTGAGTGTCAACAGCAGGATGCATCATGGGAAGTGTTTTTGTTATATGTACGAGACAACCAGAGTTCACAGTTCATATCACTTTAATGGTACCTGTGCCACTCTTCCTCATGCTCATGCTTTTTCTAAACGATCTCTGCATTATACAGCGTCTTCTTTGACACACAGTCCCTCCCCACTTATCTTTCTTGAGGCTGACACTTTCTCCCATTGCATATCACTGACTTTATTGCCATGTGACTCTGACTCCCAAACATTTTCCCTTATTTTTTCCCGCAGTCTCTTAATGCACCTCTATGTCGGCTTTTTTCTTTCCTCGAAACGTCTCTGTGTTTCTGCAGAACCCGACTCTTCCGTCCCCCTCTCTCCCATCCTAAAGCAAACCGTCACTAATCTGCTTTCTCATGCATGACTAATGAGAAAAATATGAGCAATAATCTGGGGTTTTGTGTATGTGTGTGTGTGTGTGCGCTTCTTTTTCTTGATCAAGAGACATTAAAGAGATTTGTTGATCCGTGGATTTACTTCCTCTCTGAAGAATGTCTTCTGAACATGCTGTGACTATTTCACAAAACGAAGTTTGGAACAAAGATCAAAAATAACGTGAAATTTTTTATGCAGAAATACAGATTTTCCTTTTGATCCGCCAGCAGGTATTTCAGAAGAAAAAAGTTCTGGACTTACACAGACTGACATAGAGAGCTGTGGTGAAGCTAGACTAGTGGTTTAAAAATGGCAAACATTAAGTAAAAATCACTCTTAATTACAATGTTTTTGAAGTGTGTGTGTGTGTGTGTGTGTGTGTGTGTGTGTGTGTCTTAGAGAACCTAAAAGTGTGTACATATGTGTGCGCGTCCAGCCCTGTGTGTCTCTGTGTGTGTTTAGGTGTATGTGTGCATATACACTAACTTGCACACAGTTTGCTTTAACATTTACACATTAGCGTTGGCTAATAATTCTCTCTGCTTTGGCCTGAAAGCCACGGTTGGGCAGAAGCCACATATGGTAGCGCTTTACAGGGAAACAGGGTGATTTGACTCCTTTAAGTGCAGGATTTACAGTCAACTGAGTAAATAAAATTAACCTCTTCAGCGGGTAACTTTACCTTATCTAGTTGTGGCTATCCACAATGTTACAGTTTATGAAAGCAGAACAACAGTTTGTGAGTGAATGTGACGCTGTGCTGTTGAAACTCAACGCAGTGTGATGTAACTCTGGACTTCATAAATCTATAAGTCTGTTGAGGGTAAGACCAGCCTACATCTACCATAAAAGTCTATAATATATGTGCACTTCTATGAGGAACATTAACCAGAGAATTGGAGAAGAGCTGTCTGCATTCCATATGCAGTGTTGCAACGCTGCCATGTGTGCTGCGTCGTAAAAAGTTAGTGAGTCAGTGAGTAGGTGTGCACCATGTACTGTACATCTATGCGCATGTGCCTGAATGTATATGTGCCTGTTCCATAGTAAGATAGCATGATGTACTTTGTAATTGCTCACTCTGAGTATGTAGACATGGTACATGGTAGATTTGTGAGGTGTCTGCTGACATCATCTGACTGCACTACAGCCCTGATGGTGAGATATCACCCTCACTGTGAAGTGATTTATGTGCAGTACTGTACATGTGATACTGTATATGGTTATACTTTATTTTCTCTGTCCATTAAGCGCTTCTAAATTGTGTGTAAACAGCTAACAAATACTGCTTAAGACACTATGACATAGTGGCAAACACATATTAGGATGACTATAATAGTTATGAACAATGAATTCAAAATTTTTGGAGATCACTGACAGGCACAATCAATTTCAAACATGTTTATGAATGTTAAAAATATTCTTCCCACTTAACACTACCCTGCATTAGTCAACTGTCAACTGTTCATGCTCTCTTTAGGAGTGCTGCAGTGGAGGTGTGCGGGTCAAAATAAAGTGTCACCTTTGCATACATACATACATAACATGCAGTATTTAGTGGTTGCACTGTGCACAGACTGTAAACACTAAGCAGGAATGCAGTGGAGGGGAAACCCACCTAACCTCAGTTTACGCACCTTTTTATTTGCAAAATACAGTTCACCCACTTTTTCAGACTAACACAAATATGTTTGACCTAAATTCATTGTGTATAGTGAGTCGTGTCAAAGCGATGCAAGTGATAAGAGATTGTTTATCTGGAGATATAATTGATTATTGTTTTTAAAGGTGGTTCTTTACCTTAAATGATGATCACTGACTGGAGGCAATGTAATTATTATTTTATCACTAATGAGACACAAAAATGTGTGCATATACAAACACACAAACACTAACTCACTCACAACACTCCTCCACATAAAAGCCTATTATCTTAACACAATAAAAAAATCTTATATGCTCTTCATTGAATGGTTAACTTTACTTGGGAGACTAGATGATCATATCCGACATAAAGAGTGTGTTTTTGACCAGCCACCTGGATGAATAATATTCACAACATCTATCCATTGTTCTAGTGAGCGTGTGTGTCTGAGCCTCCTGCCTCTATTGTGAGCGTGATCAGTCCATCAAAGCCCGGAGAGGGTGTCGGCGAGGCATTTGGTGCGCTGTCTGCTTCACACTTCCTTTGTTTGTGTGTGTGTTTGTGTGTGTGCTGGTCCAGGCCTCTGTCTCCCTCCACTTCCTCCTCGCTATTGTGTGTATGAATGCATATGCTCTCTCTCTCTCTCTCTCTCTCTCTCTCTCTCTCTCTCTCTCTCTCTCTCTCTCTCCCCCTTCTCTCTCTGTTTTCCTCTTTTCTACACTTTTACATCTGTCTTATCTGGTTTCAGTGTGACCATGCA
>OMLF01040662.1:3653-17331 GCA_900302615.1 Holocentrus rufus | reverse complement strand
GGTCCGGGATCTCCCCGTTTTTGACTCCCTGTGTTCCCATACCTATTTGTGCGGATCCAGCACCTCTCGTGGTATAAAAACAAGAAAAATAACTTTAAATATTTTTTTTCTCCTTGTGGGATAATAATCTGGAATTTTTGGGAGCACATAGGAGGGCCTTCTATTTTTTTTCCTGGTTTATACTCCATTTAAACTCTAAATTTCAACACTTCATTTGGATTTTCCCTAACCAAATTGATAGTTAGCTCTCGCTTGCACCGCCTCAACCAAAGTGATCCAATTAGATGTCGTGCTTTGTAAATCATCATCATCATCATCATCACTGTATGAGATAGCCCTATTTTGTCATAAAAAATAGGTTAATAGTAATTGGGAATGGGGAAAAACCGTGATTTAACAAGCAGTATAATGTGATCGGTGTGCTAACTTGTAGCGTTAGCTTGTCTCTATCTTCGATTTTCGAGTTAGCCCCATTATCACTGTGTGAGTGAATTTTGAAAGGCGCCATCTCAACCATGAAATCATCGTCTTTCAGGATCTCAAGGAATCCGTTAAAAAGCCGGCGCACAACAGCTATCCACCATGATCACTCTGTATAAATACAACTACACCAACAGCTGCTGCTGCATACATAGTTAGCTAGTTAGCATCTGTATTTTGCTGCTCCTGCTGCTGTTTCAACTCACCTTACCCACAGGGCTAAGTAAAGGAAATATCCACTCTGACATTCTTATATTGTTCATCAGTCATCAGTCTGTGATCTTCAGTGCATTTTTATTTTTGTGTGTATGATGAAGCATTGTTATTTACTTTCCTGTTTTGTGACACAAATGACCATTTATCTTTGGGGTGTGTATACCACAGCACGGTGGGAACAGCTTAAGTGATTGGAAAACGTAATGCTTCAAGTGAGGAACAGCTGCCAAAAGCAGTGGGGGAGTTGTGCGCTGAGGGAGGGCCTGTGCCAAAAGAGGAGAGAAGTGATATCAGTGAGGTTGTAATTCCCATTGCTTGCCAAAAGAGGTCGATGAACGTCATCCATTACTTAATGCCCCTTTAAAAATCTAGGCCGGATCTAGGTTAGTAATTATAATTCCCCTCTGATATGATACAAATGATGCAACACTCACAACACTGTGCCACCTGAATGAACTTATTGCACAACAGAGATGCAGATAGCAGAGAGAGAAACCCAACATTAACACGCATCTTGTGTCCACATATTGCCTAGATCCCATGTCACTGGATTACATTTACACCTAGGATTAAAATCCATCTGCGGTAGGCCTATACACATTGAAATCTGTTTCCTCTTTCCCTCGACCGGAACATAAATTGCTGCGTCACTTCTTCTGGTAATATTTACATCCTGTAAAACTGTCAGTAAACACCTCATCCACCAGCATCCTGACAATCCATTTATCACACGTATGGTGCTATGTGAGTTTCCTGCCAACTATTTGTTTTGAGCGGCTTCCTGGTTGGATTTATTTCCATTGACGTAGCTCAATGGAAGATGCATTGCATTTGGATTTTATTGTTAATGAGGCCAAATGCGTCTCTGATTACCTCCACAGGTGCTCTGGATCGTTGGATCTTCAATGCATTTTGGGTGCACTAACACCTGCATTTTAATCGTTTTTGCTCTCAAATTACAATGCAGGATGCATGTTATTGTCAGGTGGAAAGAGGACCTCTAAGATGTGTGTGCCTACCCTGTGAGTGTGTGTGTGTGTGAGAGAGGGAGTGAACACGTTTTATGAATCAGTAGTGAATCCCCAGGCCAGCTCTTTGCTCTTGCACATGTCAACAGTTTTGCAGCTCAACCCGGTTGCATGCAACCGTCTCCACAACATTACAGAAGAGACCATGGATCCCACCACAGGCGCTGCTCTGCAGCCCTCCCCCACCCTCCAAAAAATTCTCACAATTACCCTGCACATACAAACAGATTCAGAGGACAGCTGACATTTATGTATCCTACACAGCCACGGGCTATTGTACCCTCCAAAACCCAAACATCCCATTTATCCTCCTGTTAGCTTCTCCGTGCTTTGAGATGTTGAGATTGAATTGCACGTACCAGTTGCCAAAACTGAATTTTTAGGGATTGTGGCGAGCAGCCTTAAGCAGTCTGGAAGCTTGTTCAGCATGTGTGTTGCTGGCGCACTATTTTTCTCTATGTCTCTTTCCTTATGTCTGGCATATAACCAGTATAGAGCTATGAGATGGGAAGACGGAAAAGCCCTGGCCAGAATATCATGACCAGTGTAAATTTATGTTCAGGTCTGTCAGGTCTGGAAGTGGGTTGTCTCTACAGTAAAAAAGTGGCATGAAAAAAAAGTCCCCAGTTATATTTGACAATTGGGAGGGCACTCAATTCAATTTTTAAACTAAAATTTCTCAAAATCAAGTTTCAGCTTACAATGAGACAGATTCCTGCAGTGTCATATTCTCTGATGCTGCTGCTTTTGTCATATGTAAAGAAACCAGGGTGATATCTGTGTCCAAACATGCTGAGAGCTTCTGGGAGCTGCTCAGCACAGTCGCAGTCTTCTACTGCCGAGCATCGCACAGCTTCACTGGAGCAGTTCCACGCTCAGTGTCATGCTCTGGGGAGACTCCACAGCAGCAGCTGAGGGAACAGCATTACTCTGTCACTTTGCCCAACCACATTTTCCCAGCAGATGCAGAGGTTACAGAGTTAACGTTAGCAGGGAAATGATGATTCACGGCTACAGAGTTATGAATTACAGCTGTTCTATTGACAAATTGAAGCCTTATCAAGTCTCAAATGCAATCTTCAGAAGCTTCATCAAGTCAAACATAAAATAAATATGAGTAATGTGAATAATGCTGATTGGTCGAAATGCAACCCACAAATACATAAACCCTGGGAGAGCCCTGAAATATATTTATGAATATAATTTGATTTGATGTTGATTTGATATACATCCAAAACTATTTCTTCTCCTCCAATCAGAAAGTGAGACGTTAATTGAAGCCTTCTGACTAAGAGTGACATAAATCCATAAGAATTTTTAGGTAACATATTAATTAACATTTGATTGTTTAATTCAAATCATTTGGAGTTTTGAATGCAATCAAGAAGTTTTTCTATACTGTTACTAACATTTTTCAATGTTGGTAAGAGTTTTCCATCATTTTTGAAAACATATGAAAACATTGTGGCCTTAACACTTCAATAAATCAAGATCTCATGCCAATAAGGGTCTAAATTGTTTCCATATGTAACAGATAGATAGATAGATAGATAGATAGATAGATAGATAGAGGTTGTTGTTTGAATTTGACAAGTGACAATTTCATTCCCATTTAAAAATTAATTATTTATTTTTTATTTATTTTTCTCTGATGATTGGTCCATTGCTCAAGAGGATTTTTTTTCATTTAAAAGATTTTTTTTCCTTCCAGTTACTTCTTGTGAGCATTTTTAAGCGTTTTTTCTTTATTTGTTCACTTGCTTGTTTGTTTGTTTAGGTTGTTTGTTTGTGGAAATGCCACATTTTTTCTCCTCCTCTTGGTCTGATCATGTCACGTCTGGGAAAACATCCTCTGTGTGGGCACGTCTCACGTGTTGCATGTCAATCGTGCAATTCAATCGGAAACAACACAGTTTGCAGCATCCTTCACCCTGTCTCAGAAACAGGGCTGCATGAACATGAGTTTTCAGGAGGAGGAGGAGCTGATGGAGGACTTTGGATCTTCACAGCCAGATTACATCACTACCTTAGAAAACAGCTGAGAGCCTCACTGAATGTGTGTGTGAGAATCCCTTGTGTGTGATCACAATAGAGGAGCTTCACCACCAAAGCTCCTTCAGACCCAAACAGATCCATCTGCTGCAGCGCTCCACGCCCGCCTGCGGTTTGGCATTCGGCCCGGCCTTCCCGTTTCCTTACAGTAGGATCAACGGCAGGTGGAAGAGCTTTGAACTTTGCTGCAGGTGTAGCGCCTTTGAACCTCCGCATTGTGCTGCCCGCTGAATGAGTGTTGCTACACTATGTTCACACACGCGCGAGCTGGAAAACTGGCATTTTGAGAGAACACAGCATTGTGCAGAGGAGGCCACATCCTTTTTTTTTTTCTTTTTTTTTTACCTTAGGACACCCTGTGATCTGAAAGGTTTCATTCCTACATTAGTCACGCACACACCGTTTTGAAATGGCTTGGCACTGTGAATACTCTCAGGTCTGAAATAGCCTCCCCTTGTCTCAACACAGTACTGAGGACCTTCAGTATTAATTCCCAAACCTTTAATTCTAATGTAAAACGAGTCCCAACCCTAAACCCTTAAACTATTAAAGTGTTAAAAGCTTTATGAACTGAGGACTGTTCAAATGTTACAGGAATTTCCCAACTATCTATCCTTGTGGGGACAAGACAAGAAAGAAAGAAAGAAACAAACAAACAAACAAACAAACAAACAAACAAAAAGAAAGACAGGAAGAAAGAAAGAAAGAAAGAAAGAAAAAGAAAGAGTCCAGTTTGTAAGCAAGCTGAATTTCTATCAGTGTTTGGTGCCAGATCAGCTCCCAAACCCATTCCCAGCCCATTCCTTGTTGACCTTCTCAAATTTTGTCCACTTCCATTATTCTGCTGCCCTCCCTCTGTATTTCTGCCATCGCTCTGGAGGAATCACAGCCAGGGGAGAGGCAAGAAAACATGGAGGCGCAGTCGGTTTCCTTTCAAAAGCACACAGTGGGCAGTAATAGCAGCACTAGCCCTGGTTCTCCGCGTATTTTGTCTCTGCAGTGTTTGAGCAGGGGAAGGCACTGGAGACGTGTTGATTGAACTCACTGAGTAAAGTCTGTCTGCCCTGAAAAACAACAGCATTTTCCAAACTGAAGCTAGGTGGCACAGTAGCTTTGCTCACTAGCTTCTTCATTTGCAGACCAGTTCACACATGAAGATCAGAGAAGGTAAACTATGATTTCCAGGTAGATGATCACCATAAGGTAAATAATATTAATAAAAGATGTTAAAACTTTTTGTTAAAACGTTTATACTTTTTCCCCTTAAGGAATTTTTCATCCTGTCAAAATGACTTAAATTTCAAATATGGGCACAAATACAAACACTTCTTGGATTATGGATTAGGTATCTCATTGACATTCAGATTTTCTAATATTTTGGCTGTGAATTTGCATATCAGAACACATTTCTCAGGGGATAAAGTCAGAGAGCATTTTCCTGTTTTATGATAATGAACAACTAAATCATTATAGCATGCATTGTAAAAATGTAATATTCTTAATGGCATGTTTACCAAATACTGTTTATGGTTTTTTCTCACATTTGTGTGTGTGCTTTTTTTCCATTTAAACATTTTCTAAAAGAGAAATGACATAAAACATTTTGAAAGATATGGCTAAAATATGGCTTTTTTTTGTATGTGTGATGCACAGGGTCTGAGACATTGAAGCTTGAAGACTTTTTGGCTTACTGTTGTGGAGGACCTGTGAAGGTAATGCTGTGTCGAAGTCTCAGAAACTGTGCAGACAAATGGAGCCCAATTTGTAGTCCCTGCCCTGAACTTGGACAAAAAAACAAACAAAAAAAAAAAAACAACTCTTTTGCATGCAGGAGATGTCATTTTGGGAAAATAGTCGTTTGAGGTTTTTTCTTGTTGTATTTGTTTGTTCGGTATACAAAACACAGCTGGCAAATCATATCCATTAACCAATTACATTTTACTTAAAGGGGACCCCAAGAAGAATAGCTGGCACTTTTGTGTACAGAATTGAGATCCCTAAGAATAAACAAAACATCTTTAAAGACCATATCCCCATTTTACCTCCCTACACAGGTGTTATTTTAGGTACAGATATGGAAAAGCATGGTGCTTCCGTAACATTTAATTTATTGACTAAAACGCTTTTCAAAAGTATTTATGGGGGAAGTTGGGCGTACATCTCCAAAGACCACCAATGGGACCTCCAGGCGTCCTGAATGTGGTTACAGGGGTCCCACTGTCATTCTGATTCAAAAATAGAGGCTTGCCAGGCCAAGTTTCCCAAACATTGTACCAGAAGCATGTTGCATTTTTTTTAACTGCAATAGAGACAGATCTATGGCTGCAAAGAACAACATGTTCTGGTAAAGGCAGGAAATGACAGCAGAAAATATGAAAAAGAAAGTGAAACATTTGCACGATATTAGAGAAAACAATAGACACGTAGGTACACACATGCATGGCAAAATGTATGCATGAAGGAAGGCAGACAATAGGTTGTGTGTGTGTGTATCATGTGTTTGTGTGTGTTTGTGTGTGGGATTGAACAGTGCACACTTCTAAGGACACCTGGATAACCTTGTGGTCCCCCAGTGTTTTTGATCATGTGATGTGTGATCACACATTAGAAGACTACAAAAAGACAATTGTGCAGCACCTCACATTTAACGAGCATTTCTTTTCATCTCTTGAAGACAGCTTTATCAGCTGCTGAGATATGAGGCTGAGTTTGACCCCTTATTAAAAATCAGACATGGTCCTGTCAGTGTTGTCTACCTATGATGGATATGACCCAGCTTGATTGATTACATTTTGCAGAACTACACTGATTGTCTATAGGAAGCCCTTAACCTTGATTTTAATATTAGCTTTTGGCTCCTTCAGCCGGAACAGAATTTTCATTGGCCTTGACCTCTAGGCCCTGTTCAGAACTGGTTTCATCTGTCTTGGGAGATCTGATCACAAGTGGACAACCGAGACAAAGTCCCAGTCACACCTGGCATTATCATGAGTCTCAAATCTGTCCACAGTGACCACTTTTGATCGAACTTGTGATCCATTTCATATTCATCAGAATTACTTCCTTCCTTTCTTTTCTTACTTTGATTCCTATGTACCTTTTCCAAATTCCCTCCTTTCCCTTCTCCCTCTTCACCTCTATATTTTGTGCTTTCACTATCTTCCCAATGCGCTTTACCCATCCTATTCCCAATCTCTGAGCCATTCATGAGGCAATTCCACTCAGTTTTTAGGGTTACCTGACGCAGACGCTGCCATCTCAGCACAGAGACAAACTTCATTCAAACTTTCACGCCAACGGACAGTTCGAGCAAACATCCCTTCCTTCCGTAATGTGAATAGGTGGTCTTCCGATGTTGCTGCGGATGCATCAGGATGTTTTAGTACTCACACTATAAATGCTATGTGGTTCAAAGTGGTTTGAGTGATTGGATCACAATGCATCGAACCCCTTTCACACCTGCACTTCGAGTTGTCCTCTTGTGATCGGATCATAACAATAGGTGACAAACACAGGTTCCTAATGAGCCATCAGAAGAAGTCTGTTAGCTCAGACTTGGTGTAAGTGTTGTTTGAACAGTACAGGGAGGTCCAGCAGCCTCCTACTTGCAGCAGACTAAACTTTTAAGCACAACATAAACACACAGCTGCATAAAACACAAGAGAAGAAGAGAAAGCAGAGGAAAGATATTATGTCGTCTTAACTAGGATTTGACTGGAATGCCCTAAATATAAAAAAAATCCACAATAATCCATTACTGAGCCTTTTTACTAGAGTTTTATTCTTGGTCAATAAAATGGCAAAGTGATATAGCAGCCCAACCAAAGTCATAACTAAGTGAAGGCACAAGAATGGCCATGAAGAGAGAGAGCAGAGGGATATACAGGCAGGGAGAGAGGGGTTGTCTGTCTCTCCCACAGATGAAAGACGGTTGGCGACGAGGAGGAGGAGAAGTCTTTTCTTTCGCTGATGAAAACAAGAATCAGCAGGGCTAAAGGTAAAGAGGGAGTTCGTATGGCGGCGGGCTGCATTCAAAAGACACACCTGTTGTTTGGCCTGTCGCAGTCTATCCATCCATCCCTGTCTGTCTGTCCGTCCATCTGTCTCACCACATGCAGACGCAACAAGCAAGAACTTCAAACAAGCCACCACACCCACTAAAACACACACACACACATGCAGTATGGAAGCACTGAAATCAACTGGTGTGGCATGTTTCGTGAACTAGGAGTTCAGAAACACCGAACGCACCTGAAGTATCAAACATGACATTCATTCAGAGGGGCTCATTTTGATTCTTTTAGCTAATGTAACATTTTGGGGTCTACAGCAACTGGAAATATGAATAAATCAGTCTATCCCGATAGAGGACAGTGAAATACTAGGAACTGACCAATATGGATGTTTGGACATCCATACATCTACAGATAATTTTTGGTCAGATACTTTTCATGCCAAAATTTTTCGTATTTCATCCAAAACCATAAAAAAAAAAAACAAACACAAAATTACACGTAAGCAGTGTTTTCCGCAGAAACTCATTCTTGTCTGGGTAGAAGAGCCTCTGAAACAGCATTTAGATCATCATGGGCAGTAAAATTCACCACTGAAGCCCAGACAAATTCCATTGCCTTTTCCAGACTGTTCTCGTGTAGCTGTGGTCAGGGAGGAACCTCCATCATTCATATCAGAGGTAACTGACACTGACTGCCTGATATCTGATGTTTAACAAAAAGGCCAGTACTGGAAAAGTGGTATCTCAGTCAAACCTTGATTTAATTACAAAAAAAAAAAAAAAATGTTACCTTGTTACCTTTAAGTTTGCATATATGTGTAAAATGGATATTGCAATTTGTTTTTTCTCTGACTTCTTGCCAAATTGTGTGGCTGAAGAGGAAAACTAACCCTGAACATCAATACAAACTGAAACCACATTACATAATGCAATATAATTCTGCCATTAGGTCTATAAGTTTAGTCTTTAACAATAAAAACACCACAGCAGCGTGTTCTTCATGACAACTATAATGTTTGAGGTTATAAAATGACTCGCAAACTTGCATCACAAATGTACAAATATGTATTCCAATACTGAAGAGCAAATTGCATGTGTACGCCACGTGCTGTAAACTTGTAAAACGTGTGATAGATTTTGTAGCTGTAAACAAAAAATGGAGACAAAGTCATGAGGCTGCACAAATCAATATATGATATTCCATCATTGCTGATTAATTGATTTTAGGTCACAGATTAAATGTTAATAGGCTTTGGCCTTTAGCGACTACTTTGTATGACCTTAATTTCTACATTGTGCATATAGCAGTTGATTCCCTCTGTCATCAACCATGTAGTTGAGGATTGAGCCTGTTTGTTTTGGCAATCTCAAATTCACCACAATTTAGTCCATTTGCAGTAACTTTGACAAAAAGAGGAGTCAAGACAACCTGCTTTGTTGTCTCAAATGGGGTGAATCTTGAAGTGCATGACATCTACATTAATATTAACATTGTGTGTATTAATGTATCAGTTAATTGTCCACATCATCTGGAAGAGAGGAGAAAGGTTGAGGTCCTGGAGAAAGGAGTGGGAGTGGGTGAGAAACATCTTGCAGGAAAGACATGCTGCTCAGGAAATGGTGGAGGTTGAGGTGGAGGCATGCTGAAATGATTGGGCTGTGTGAAATGGCCAAAGGGATTGTGCAAGGGGTTGAGCTGGATGGTAAAGGGATGGACGGTGGACAGCAGGTTGGTTTGACTGAGTCAGAAACTGGTTAAACATTGCCCTCGTCTTCTTAAATGATTTTAAATTTCAGCTAATAAACTATGGCTGACGACTAAACAGAGCCGAGTTAAAAAACATATGTGCCTTGCCATTGTGCACAAAATTATACCTGCTCCTTGAGGGTTCATTAGGGCTAGGGTTAGGATTAGGGTTGCTGGCTTATCACCTAGGACACACTTGAGTTCATCATATTAAAGGTATTTTTTGCAACCACAGTCACTTCTTTCATTTGAGTCTTTGGATTATTTTTATTTAGCTTTAAGGCTCGTCATCTTCCACTGACATTGGAGCCACATTTTCATGTGGTCTCTTTTTGCTAAATTGTTTGATATAGTTTCAAATTTCAACTGGTTATGGTATGTCCACTCCAATTTAGTCTGTATAGCGGCATCAAGCCAAATGCCTTTTAAATAAGAAACCTCACCATCCTTCGACTGACTTGCTCCATCACCACTGTTCCATAAAAAAATTCAAAGAAATAATTGACTCTAAGCCACTTTTTACTTGCTGTCTGAACATAGCCCAAGACACTTGAAGGCAAGCTGGGATATGCAGTTCCCCCACACATCCTAGGCCTGTCTCGGGGTCTCTTCCCAGTTGGACATGCCCAGAGAATCTCCACAGGGAGGTGCTTGGGAGGCATCCTGATTCGATGCCCAAACCACCTCAACTTGCTCCTTTCCTCCTGTCTGAGCTCCTCACCCTTTCCCTAAAGCCTGGGACACACCACGCCAACAGCAACAACTAAGACCAACTGTTGTGCCACCTCGTGTCACTGCTGTCAGGGCTTGGTGTCCGGGCAAAAGTTGCACTTGAACACACAGCAAAGATGACAACCAATGGCCAACTAGCATGTACGTTGACGATGAAATGAGAGGAAATAACTCTCCATACCCGCAGATGGCGGTAGTCTGTAATATTCATTCAAAAAGGCAAACCGGAAGACCTGGGATTGCGGATACACAAACCGTAAGCAAAGCAGCATTTGGTTACCATTTGGACACAACTCTTGCTCAGGATTAGTCTGTCAGTCTGTCATCTGTCAGTCTTCTGCTCCATTTTACCCTCACTTGTGAAGAAGCATGAGATACTTGAACTTCTACTTGGGCAGTAATTCAGTCCCACTCAGAGAGGGCAAAAAAACTTTTTTCCACAGACAACCCTGGCCTCGGACTTGGAGGTGCTAAACCTCATCCCAACCACTTCACACTTAGCTGCAAACGGTCCCCAGGCATGCAGAAGGTCACAGCTTGATGAAGGACATCATCAAGCTGGACATCATCTGCAAAAAGCAGAGACACAGTCATCACACTGGGCACCTTTTGATCCCTGACTGCACATTGAAATCCCGTCCAAGAAAATCACAAACACAACTGGTGACAGCACAGCCTTGGCGAAGACCAAGGCCTACTGGGAACAAGCATGACATAATGCAGAGAATCCAAACACAGCTCTCACTCAGGTTATACAGGGACCGAATGGCTTGCAACAGCAAGTATGGTTCCCCATACTCCCACAATCCCTTGTGGGACACAGTCATAAGCCTCATAGTCTACAAAGTCTACATGTGGTCTACATGTGGTAGACCAGATGGGCAAGCTCCTGTGACCCCACTGGAGTAAAGAATTGTCTCACTGTTCCACAATGAGAATGGAGTTCATATCGTTATTGCTGAATCCAAGGTCAGTGATCGTTCACACTCCCCTTTCCGGCACCTTGGCACAAGATTTCCCATGGAGGCTGGGCAGTGTGAGACCATGACACTTGGAGCATACTCTCCCATTTTTAAAAATGATACCTCTGCCAAGTTTAATTGATAGGTTGAATATTGCACATTGTAGTGGTGAACAAAGTTGAATTCTATACCAAACCCAAAACACATAGGCACGCCACTTTAAGCGGCTTGCTTGAAAAATAGGACAATGCACACAATAGCTACAGAGTTCTAAGGCACACACAAGCTGCAGGACCAATTGAACAATTCAACAATTCTATTGCTCTGCTTTGATTTATCAATAACACATATGAGTAAGGTCATCAAAGCATACCCCAGTCAACATCATCAGTAATAGAAATAGTTGAAGCTACCATGAAGAGATTTGGTTCAGTCTTCTCTCCCTGCAAGGAGTCTGGTGGTTCCAGTTAGAGTCAAAGCAACAATTAGCTGACGTCCCACAGTATCAGCTGCTAAAATTAAATTAACTGGGTGAACATTAAGACAAGGACATAAACTTTGCCTCAGAGCAGAGAGAGACGTGCAGTGGGAATACGGGCTTTGACTTATTGACTGATAGCCTACTGGAGTTTGACCCCAAGAAGATTGCTCTACACCAAATGAAACACATCAAAGTACATCACTTTAATTGACTCACTTTGAAAAATGTCCCCTCAGATACATTGTATGAGCCAGCTCTCATCATTCACCCAAAAGAGCCAACTTGCTCAAGAATGACCTAAAATTACCCACCAGTAACTA
The DNA here is from genome assembly GCA_900302615.1 of Holocentrus rufus. Lineage (NCBI taxonomy): Eukaryota > Metazoa > Chordata > Actinopteri > Holocentriformes > Holocentridae > Holocentrus > Holocentrus rufus. Next base: position 5,298 of record OMLF01040662.1, on the reverse strand, counting down.
GATGTTCAAAGTTGTAAAAACTTCATCTTCTGACTTAAAACAAATCAATGTAGACAAATTGTATAGTGGTGTTCCACTGAAGTATTTGAAGTTTTCCTACAGGATTCTAAAATGTCTGCCTGCATCCACCCACAACAATTCAAAAATGCTCCTCCACTAAAATCTAAGTTGGGACTCGTGGGAGTCCTACAATTATGCTGACCTCTACTTTAGCATAGTTCCCTCAAATTTTCAGTAGATTTGAATATTCAAGAGTGTGAGGTCAGCACATTTTTTTTTACTAATCTAGCTAAATCAAAGTGAGCATAAACACTGTCCATAAAGACAAACAAACACCATTTAGCTAAATAAATGTGGTAAAAATACAATGTAAATGAAATCTATTTTGTCAGATCAAAAAAGACAACAAATGTAAACTTTTTAGTTAGAGAGTGAACGATAATTGTTTGGCCTACCAAGCAACTAAAATGTTTTTGACTGCTTCAGGAACTGCTGTGCACCAGAGGCACCACCAATCTCTGACATGTTCTGCAATGGTTTACATTAACAAAAACACTTACCAGAGAGTGGTCGCACAATTTGAGACATCCCAACACAGCTGTAATAATTCTTTCTCCCATGTTTAATTCAAAGATGAAGTGGAACAAGGACTGAGACCCCCAAGCACCATCCACAGCACTCCTTGATACCCCTGAAATCAAAGGTGAGGGGGTTGCCCACTGTATAAAATCCCTTTGGTTTGGTTGGTGCCATTCTGTGTAACTCCATAATTTTGGTATGATGCAGTTTTTGCTTTGAAGCAATTTGTTTGACATTGGGTGGATTGATATGCATGCTGACATGAGCACATACCAGATGACTTAAAGCCCAATTTACAAGTTTTTTTTTTTGAGTTTTTGAGATCAGAGACAAAATGTCCATGTGTCAGAGCCAAGCCGGCCATCACTGAAGCTCGTCAAGTGTGAGTGGGTCGAATGGGCAGTGTGATCTCGATTTTGTTTGATGTTTCATTTTGTCTGCCACCCTCTCGCAGTGTGAGTCATAAAGACAAGTGTTAACATGGGTGAGCAGTCAAGCTACCAATTTCAATCGGACTTTATTTACATTATTTTGGGCATTATAATTTACCTCCAACAGTCTGTACAGTCAACCCATGCTGCCCAGGTCTCTACACTCATTCTCTCCTTCAAACGTGTCGTCTAACCCTCTCTGTTTTGTATTGCTATCAGCAGAAATGGACAGTGCTATGAGCTGATCCCTCCTTCTCAAGCTCCATTTTATCTCATTCAGGTGAAAATAAAGTCCAAGCAGACCAAAGTGAACCTCTCTGTTGTGTTGTTTAGGGTTCTACAGCTACATCAGGCAGCAAGAAACTATAGGAAAGAAGATTTAATGTGAGCGGCAAAGACATCCTACGTGTTTGACAGACTACCCCCCTGCTTCCACCCCTAACAGCTTCAGAGTAATTTGAACCCCAAAACCACCCTGACAGCAGCCAGGACCATCCAACTGTTCATCTGGTGACAAGAGAAGATCTCCGGGATGAAGACCCCGGTTTGACCCACCACTGGAGACAGCCTCCCACTACCCCCCTCCCCACCCCCCTCCATTTCTTCTATTTCACACATCTCCTCCTGCCGACCAT
>OMLF01040658.1:0-12911 GCA_900302615.1 Holocentrus rufus | reverse complement strand
GGGGGGGCGCTGGCCGGGCTGTGAACAGTTCTTCTGCAGAGTCAGTCGTCAAAAGCAATATATGCTAATCTAAAGTATGCATGAAAAGAATGGGGAAATTATAAATATTCATTGATGATTTTACATATTGTGATCCACAGTCGTGCACTTCCAAACTACAAATGGAGCTATAAACATTCCCGGCGCTTGTAATTCCTGCGGACTCTCTTTATGTATTCTCTTTGTCTGTGTTTAGCGAATTCCCAGCATGCTGTGCATCTGTCTGTCTGGCCACCTGACAGCAGGATTTTCTGTCACTCAGTGGATGCAGGCGGTTTGGCTCATCCACAGCCTGCACAAAGGTTTTTCAGTTCCCTTCCCCTCACTTAAAATCCCTTGTCAAATGGGTGTGACATTCCTTGAGGTTGCTTAAATGTGGGCTTGTTCTCCGCTCAATAGCTATTCGTAAGATTGCACAAAGCCTCGTTTCAGCGTTTTCCCCAAAACTGGAGACTTTCAGACTAACACTCAGAGAGAAATTAGCTGTATAATCCACAAATTGACATATTTTGATCGTTTTGTCACTCTCTACTTGTGCAAACTGAGAACAGCTTAGTCACTTGTTAATTGTTTCAGCTGTTGATTTTCTACTTCCATGCATTACTGAGTGCAGCCAGGCTTTCTCCCTTTTAGACAACTGAATTAAATCAAATATACTATCACAAACTGTGTGTACAAAAGTGACTTTTGCAAGACAATGGTCCTCGAAATTCCCCTGCTCAATTCTAAATCAGCAGGGAAATTTCTGCAAAGATAAATGTGATGGTTGTGAATATTTAAAAAAAAACGGATGGACACAAACACTTGAACGCATCACACGCAGTCATGCCACTGCACAAAACACCACATAAACATGGAGACTGCGTGTGCAAAATGAAAGTGCACATAAAGAGTGAAAGGCAAGTGGAAAATGCAGAGGTGATCCCATAGACTCACATGATCATGAAACCTAATACAGAGCCAGGGGTGTGGTCTAAACATCGCTCAGCACCCGGCCTGCAGACTAATTTTGTTTTCGCCCCACAATCAGTCTCCGCCATTATTTACAGGCATTGCGTAAATGCATATCTAAAGCCACATTTGCAATTATCGTCTGATTAAAACATAATAACTTTATCCCAACATCAGATCAGGGCATGGACCGTGCTTTTCTGCGTTGAGCAAAAAGTGCCAAGGACAAAGAAGGAAACTTCCCATAAACACTCTCATTGGAATGTCCTGTTTGTGTCTCGCTGTAAATTACACTCAGTAGATTTCTCACTTTAGGGAGCAGTGAATCCGAAGCAATTCACTTACACACTGCTATCAAAGTCAAGATATTCGCATTTATATGGAATACAGGAAGAGAATTGACTTCAAAACAAATGACTGAAAATAAAGTATCATGAATCCTTCACTGTTTGCTGTATTTTCCCACTGGCTTTGGCTCAGAGTCATATGAGTCGGTATGGGAGGATGGGGAAAGGGAGAGGATAATACCTGGGTAGTTATAGGAGCACCAGCAACCTAAAGAGACAGAAAGGTGCGAAAATAAGGAAGATAGAAGGAATTAGAGGAGCACCAGGAGGGAGAGGGGGAAGAGCGAAAGGACGTAAAGGTCAGAGAGGTGGTTATTGTGCCCGAAAGCAAAAAGAGAGCACAGATATCACACAATGAATGAAGAATGAAGGTATGCTTATGAAAACAGAAGCACATTTACCCACCCAAGGACACACGTGTCTATTACCTGCACAGGCCCACCGCCGAGCTCCTCATCCAGCTGGGCGCCCAGGATAGCAGAGGCCCCGATTTCATCCTGGCTTGAGTCCATTCCCTGCCTGGAAAACATTCAGTGAGATGTATTATAGTTCTTCACTTTATTTATCTATTCACTGTGAAATAAAAGGTCGCTGGTGCTGCTACACATTTTCACAAACAATATTTCAAAACTTTTCCAAGACTTTTCAAGGACCCATAATAAAATTTCCATGACCATTCACAACATGTAAGTACATGAACCGAGGTGAAATTGAAGGATCACACATCGACGCATGTTATGTTATGCCAAATGCTAGAGTCCAACTTGAACATGAAAATGTCACATGGAAGATTACTGTGATTCATTTCATTATGGACAACAAAATTAAATTCCATGACTTTTCCAAAACTTTAATTTCATGACTTTTCCAGGCCTGGAGAATGAGATTTTAAAGTTCCATCACTTTTCCAGGTTTTCCATGACTGTGGGAACCCTGTCTGCTAATATTTCTATTACATTCTCTTTCCTTACCATTGCAAAATATTATAGGGACACGTTCCCCATATTGAATCATCACCAGGCAAGCGCATTTTTCTATCAAAATCCTACCGACTGCAGCTTTAACTGAATGCTAAATGTCATTCCCTTGTATGTATTCTCACCACATGTAGATAATGTGTCCCTGGCGTCCTCCATGGTGGTAGTTATACAGGATAAGATAGCTGTCTCCTCCAAAGAACTGTCCGTATGTGGATGGGTCCACTGGCACCTTGTCTGATCCCTCAACACGCCAGATCTGACATGATAGATGGATAGACAGACAAACAGACATTATTAATTAGTGAACAAAATTGGGCAAAAGTTGAGTACTCTTGTGGTCTAGGAATAAAAATTTAGTGTATTTTGTGTCAAGTCATGCTTCTGTGATTCCCACAGTAGCAGCTCTTGTTTTTCTGTATGTTTGATCACAAAAGGCCGAAAATTGCGCCACAATTACCCCAGAGGGAAATGATGGAAAAATACTCGATCTGATCATGCTGTGACTAAAAAAGAAACCTCGCTGAGAAAATATTTTAATAAAAGTCTGAGTCACGAGCCAATGTTGAGTGTGATGTCCACTCGATTTAGACTTTTTTGTCCTGGCTCCCTCTCACCTGCTTCTCTCCGGTACCATCGTCCACCATGCCATGCTGGGCTGCCATGGCAGGGGAGTCATGAAGGCTGGCAGCGTCGAAAGGCACTTTTTCAATCTTGGCGATGCTGTTTGAGATGTAGGCCACGCCCAGGCCCTCTGTCTGGTCTTTGTCCCGCCAGTTTTTGAAGAACTGCTTGAACAGCGGCGTCTCGCCCATCTCTGGCAGGATCTGGACCTGGGTGTGTTTGGGATAGCCCATCTTCTTGATGAACTCGTCTGCTGCCTTCATGGCCTCCTTTCTCTCATCCATGTTGGCATCTTTGCCTTTAGAGATGAGAAAAGGGGGAATTTAAGTAAGGATCATCAAATAAAATTAGCTAAGGGGAGAAAAAAATGAAAGGATTTGTTGAGTTAGACTCCCTAAAAATGTGCAGACATGAGTAAACATTTGTGTTTACAAGCTGTTAACAGGAATCCTCTCCCACTTTTATGACAAGCTTGCTGTGGGAGTGCCTCATGTGACAGTTTAGGACAATATCCCATTCTTCCCTTGGCGTCAAAAATACGGCATGTAGATCAGACTGAGGACTGACCCACCACCTCAAGTCCATCTTTGTCTATTCAAAAATGCAGAGGACAAAACACTCCACTGTGGAAGATGTGAGTGGTTGTCATGTTATCGATCATAGATCAGACTTTTAGCTACACACACGTTTCTGGGAGTCAAAGATGCTCAAGAGCCAAAAATAATCTGATTAGTTTAGTTAAACTTCAATAGGTGGAGCAAAGAAATGTTTTTGGGGGATTTGGATTAAACTTGGCAGGAATAAATTACAGGGACCTATGATTTATTACTAGTATTTTTTTCCTTTTTCAAATATGTCAAAAGTCATAGCCGAAGCAGGACATTAATTAATTAGATCAGTGTTATGTAAATAAATTTTCTAATGTCAATAACTATTGATCCCAAACTCACACTGACAAGACTGAGAGCTTGTCATCAGAGTTTCGAATTCTCTATTTCTGTTGATTCCAAAGTCTCATTAACAAGTCATTGGGAATCAGTATCCTATTGATTAGTTACGTCACTTAAGCCCCTCTGCCTTTCCTGATTGGCTGTTTTTTGATTATCTATATTTATTTATTCTGAATCCACATTGAAATTTGTGATGGTTCATTGGACTTGAGACAACTGGGCAAGTCCACTTGAAATTTTCTTCAATTCTTTTTCCATATATTCTTGAATAGTAGTAACAATTTTCTAGCCGTGATGGCCCACCCTTACTAAATGAGTTAAAAAGGGGGAAAAAAGGGGAAATACTGAACTACCCGCTCCTTGCTGTGGCCTTCACTGACCTTTCCAAACGAAGATCTTGCCATCAGACCCGTGGTCCAAAATGAAGCAGTCGCTGGACTCCAAAGCGCTCTGGGAGAACGGGTTCTCTGCTGCCACCAGAGCGATGGTCATCTCTCCACTGGCATTGGATACCTGGTGAAGAGGAAGGTAGAAGAGAAAGTTATGAATTTGAAGCGTCAGTCACTGAATCAAATGCACCACTTGTGAGAACTAGTCACCCACAGTTGTTGACAGCAACAAGCTGTTCAAGCTTCACTGTTTCCTCTAAAACTGAGACTATAAATAATGTGTCACCATAGTAAGCTTGCTATCACGGTAAATATTTAGCTGCAGTAAAATCAGTGGTTACTTAGCAATGGCCATGAACTGCAAACATGACTACCACAGAAAACTACATTTATTGATTCCCACGGCTGTCCCTTCAGTAGAATTGCACAATAAATGTATTGCACAAAACAACATGTATGTCTAACAGGCCTGGCTTTACATGGTGCAACTGAAACGCAACTTCAGTTCCATGCAACTTCCAGGCGACCCATCTGATGCAAATCATAAATTTGATTTGCATCATCATTTGAAATGTTCCATACGGGTTTGTTGACATGGCAACAGTAAAGGTTTCAGTTGCAACCTGCATCTAATTGCATGGAAGCTGCATTGTGTGAAGCCAGCCTAAAAAGGTGTTCCTATTTCTCTCACTTTGTAGAGTTTGGCCATCTTCCGCTGTGCAGCATCGGCTTTGATGTCATCAGAGGCTCCTTCAGGCAGATCTGGTTTATCGCCTAGGACCTGATAACAGACCAAAGAGACAAGGGCATTGATTTTGAGATATGAGTCCACTTTGGCAAATTATATGACTTCGGCTCATAAATCCACTGGTCTCACCTCTATCATTTTCTCTCTCTCCATCCCCTCATCACAGACATAAACACGAGCCCTGCCGCTGCGCTCGTTGTCACGTATACCTTTGGCGACCTGAGTGGCCTTTAGTTTCTCAAAGCGGTTGCTCTTGGAGCCGCACCATTGGTAAATCTCCTGTAAAACAACAATAAGAACAGAGTATGTGAATACAAAACATTTCCGTGTTATAACAGTAAAACAACAAGAATCTAACTTTGTTAAAGGTGCAACATGTACCATTTTGCCTTCCCTACATTAGACCACATTTCCCATAATCTCACTGGCTTGTTGTTGCAAAGAGGATGTTGCTAGATGTCACCACTTCCCCCCTCCCTCCCTGGCATCATTTCACATATGTTTGTTTTGAAGAATAAGAAGAAGGTGTGCAGATATGAATTCCAAAAAGAGATTCTAAAGTAGTGTCACTAGAATAAAGCTGCGCATTACATGTCAATCAAAACAGATAAATCACACTGTGGAGTATCTGTATTCTCTCATATAAGTGGTCTTTCTCCAACTCAAACTGTTTATTACATATTATATATACTCTACATCTAAAATGGATCTGCTGAAATGAATCAGTCCAACTCACAGCACCCAGGTCCAGAATGAAGCAGTCTCCCTGATTGAAGCTGTCCCAGCTGACTGGCACCTCAGTTGCCCGGACAACACGGCGACCTTTGACCTGGAGCACCCGCTGCACCGTCACCTCATTGGTGACCACATGCTTGAACCCAGACGCAACACCCCCTTTCTAGAAAAAACAATAACAAAAAACAAACGCCATGCTGACTCGAACACAATAACAAAATTAAAATATTTCAGGCCATTTTTAAGATAACAGAAAACTTAAATCTCTGGTTTACAACAAATTATGCCACTATTCACAGATTGGAGCCTCTATATTTTAGAAAAATCGAATGATGACAGGTATTGGTTTATTCCCCATGAGGTTATATTGTTTTGGAAATAGACTCTATACATATATATAGAGTATACAATAAAACATTAAATTTAAAGACATGTAGCAAGGATGCACATCTCCATTATAGCAATTACTGTACATGATCCGAGACTTGAATTGGAGCACAAGACAAAAATTATGATGTTGCCTTGCAGATAAATGATTTTTACTGGTAGTGACATGGAATAATTTTAGCTCTTTAAAGATTTAAAAGCACGCACATCCAAAAATGCCCATAGGTGCAGGACCAAAACAGAAAAGCTAAACCATAGCGTGCAGACTCCTGCTGCATAATTTTAGCCCTTACCATGTATTTTATCCCGGTCTTGAAGTACCCCAAAAAGGCTTTGGACTCGTGTCCCTGGACCTCGCGGTACTGGATGGGTTTACCTCCCAGGTAGTCATCCATTTGGACGGTGAAGATGGCCGCCGAGCCGCTCTCATCCTGGGTGCAGAAATCACCTGGATGAAAGGAGCCACATACGCACTCCATGTTAATGTGGTCCTCAAAGAAGTGATGCCTTACTTTCCCTCAGTATTCATGCTACTAACCAGAGAGTCACAGTCTCTGTTTGACAAGGCCTTTGTGGGGGGGGTCAGAGGACTCGCTAAACCAAGAGATCAATACCTGGAACAGTGGGACTGAAAATCCCAATAGAAATGAATACGTGCAACATTATTCTGTTCCTGGGCGCTCGCATTAGTTTAATGGCACAAGGGAGGGCTGTGTCAGATCCTGTGTATTGGTAAACACTGTTTCCATGATCCATCAAGCTAGCTAAAAGCATATAAAATCAATTTAATTAAAATAGACGCAGCTTGGCTTCTTCCTCCCTGTTTGCTTTAAGCTAAATCCAACGAACACTAGCCTACATTCATCGTGCTGCGAACCAGATGACGTGTGCAAAAATACGATTCCAGGAATTAAAATGCAAATCAGGGATGCAACGATCCCCATTATTATGTGAAAACCAACTGTGGGTGGTATGCTTTATTATACATAAAGCCTAGGTGGTACTGACTAGTGATCAAACCCACTGCATTTGCTTAAGGACATAGACTCTTATTTCTCTGTCACAGGAACACTTATATGTGTACAAAAAGGTAGAAAATCAGGTCACTCTGTTCTGATTTCTGGTATAATACATGTGGCTCTGGTATCACGACCAATATTTGATAGAATTTCTCTATTCTATTTCAGTTAGTGATTTCCTACATTTCCCAGAATGCAACTACCCCGCCCAAACTCATCGCATCTAATTTCTGGTTTTTGGTGGAGAAATCAGTAGCACTGATGTGAATGACAGTAATAGCAAGAGAGCGAGCTTTCGTGAGTTTTGCATCCTTTACTCAGAACTGGTCTTGCGGGTAGAGAAATTGGTATCTATGTTTCTCTCACTTCTGGGGTGGATTTCTCTCAGTATGATTTTTACACTTTGGTGCAAAATGATGAGTAAGAAATCTTTGCTTTTTGATTCTGAGGGACAGACACCAAAAGAAGAAAAAGTGACAATAAGGCCAAGGGTACAAGGCTTAAAATCTTTAGGATGTGCATATGACACCAAAACCTTTACTGTTGACATTTTACAGAGTTGGATTTTTGCAATTGTAGTTGTGCTACAAATATCTCAATGTAATGTCACATCATCTGCATTTGGCCAGTTATCCACAGGCATAAGAAAAAAATGTACCTCCAAACAACAGAATGGACAGAAAGGAACATTTCCATTTTTAATAGAGTTAATAGAATTTAGGTTGCATTTTCCCTTTATTATCTATTCATCCATAATGCAAATGCTTACTCTATGACAACAAAAGGTATTTCCTGCAGTGCACTCACCCAGCCAGAAGTGAAGGTCATACTGCAGGTTCCCGGAGCGCTGTTTAATGGTGTTGAGGATGAGGTAGGCGTCGCCGGTGTAGAATCCCCCGTGGAGGTTCGAGGGAACGGGCACCAGGTCAAAATTCTCAACCCTCCACACTTGAAGCCCCGGCTGCTTCCCAGCCCGGTCAAACTCTGCGTGGTGCGCTGCCATCCTGCCTGGAGGAAATCAGACACCACTCCCTTGAGATTTGGTCTTTTTTTTGGTCTTTTTAAGTATACAGGTCAGAGTTTGTGGAAACACACTTTGGATTTTGCTCAGACTAGGTGGTTGACTACTGTAGAGATAAGAGGAGCCACTCTGAGATAACTAAGTGTGATTAAGTGAGTCTTAAACTCCCTATTTCTGAGATGTTTGCTCTGGAAAGCCTTAAGCCACTCCCTAAGCCTGAGTTGTTGCCATGGATATGAAGATAAAGTTTAGGTTATAGTTAGATATTAATGCACTGTGGAGTGAGTCACTGGTGCCCTGTGCTCAGGGTGTTTCCTCCACTGAGCAGGAAGAGGAAGCGCTGTGAGCTGTGACTCAGTTTGGGAAAGGCTGCCACAGCAGTGGTGGCACAGGATTATTATATGGTGAAGGACGACTCATGTATAACTCATTCTCTGTGTGATCTCCTAGCTTTTGTTTTTAAAAAACAAACATCCTGCAGGGAGACTCACACACACAAATATGCATAAAAACATGCATGCAACCATGAGCACACGCACGCATATACACAAACAATAATAATAGTGATAATAGTCATCTTTATTTATAGAGCACTTTTCAAAATCCAAAGACATGCATGCAACCATATGAAAGCATGCAAACACCCACTTAAACACACAAACAAATGCACACACTTAAGTTATATCTGACAGCATAGTAGACATGTGGCGCTGGAATCAAGAGTTTCAAGTAGGTGTCTGCGCTGCACTGGATTACAACCCACTGGAAGTTTATCTTAACGTGTGGATGTTTGAGATTTTTTAGATGTGAGCTGAGCATCCTGTTAATCTGTGTTACAGCTGTTTGTAAGCATGTCTGTATTTACAGTTACAGTAACAGTTAAAAAATGAAAGATGAGAAGTTTTAGAGGCCTATTTCAGAGAGATGAGTTTTATAGGGACATATTTGGAGATCGAGGTTTGATGCTATACAGGAAGTTTCAGAATAAATTCGACTGCCACCAAATTAACCACAACTTAAAGCTGTTAATTAGCAGTGCATTGCACAATGCACAGCATAAGAGACTGCTCAAAACCATAATCCTCCTTTTTACAGTAAACTCAGATGCAAACTGCACGCCATATATTAATTACTGCTACTGAAAACATTCCAGCGAGAGCGTCAACAAACTTTGAAACGAAGTAGTGTTCTCAAACGAAAACACAGCCTCCCCGAACAGGCCTGCTGCTGCTGCTACGGCTCGTTTCTGTGGAACGCTTTATTTTTTTACTCGTTTACTTAATGACATGTTACATGATCTCTTGTTAAAAAAAACATTAAAAAAAAGATCAATGCTTCATAGCTGCTATGAATATGCCAAGTATTGTGGCTGTTTATAAGGTCCTTCAGGTTCACGTATCGCAAGCATGTAATAAACTGAAGTTCATGCAGTTCAAATGTTACCAAGTAAATGAATACAAAATAAAGTAGTCCACAGGAATGCATTGTAGAGGGAGGCTGCTGTCTGGGGCTCTTTCTCAATTTGCATGACTAACCATCCATATTTGAGCAAGAATTGTCCATTCTTCTAGACAGCAGGCTGCCCACAAACATCGCAAGAATCTACTCCTGACCTTGCAAGGAGAAGTGGCTGCAACCAATGCAACAAATGTGAGGTTCTTTTTCCCCCCATCTCTGCTCTCCTTTTATGTAACACCCCGAATTATTCCACAGTATTTCCTTGCTATAGAGAACTGTAATTAAACACAGTGAATTATAGTGTACTCCTTTGCCTCTGAACATGTTTTTTTGTGTTCGAAATGTTAAGTCATCTTTCAACATCTGATTGTGCACGTGGATCATTGTGGTTACAAACAGATAAGAGATCATCAAAGAGAAACACACAGATAAAGAAAGTTTTTTTGTTCTTGCTTTGATGATTTTTTTTTAATCAGACTGCAAGCTAAGTGTAATTTAAAGCGTCTGCCTTCCTGACAGATATGAATTGACAACTTGCCATCCATCACAGTACAGTAGCTATTTCATGGATGCAGATCTTTTGGATATGGATATTCGACATTCAGTGGAAATCAATGCCTCATGCTGGCTCACTGGGTCACAGGCTGACATATAGACTGTACCTTTTGAAAGCTCATGTTCTGTGGAAACAGACACAAGAAAATGACCTACTTGGGGCCAAAACATCTGCGCAAACTAGAGTCACATTTTCCTTTAGAGCCACAAAAGTGCTGTTTTTGAGGACTGCGGCCATCATGAGACACATGCTGTATGTCATGCAACTCATAAGTATATAATCATAGAGTGCCCAGTACATATACATAGAATAATACATAATATATTCAGTCCTTAGTCTGCATGTTTACCCTGCAATGTAAGTGAGGCCCTTTAATCCTTGTACTGAATCAATATGTGATATAAAGCATTGGAAGTCGTCCATGGGTCCCTTGATCAATGCTATCAAGAAAAAATCCTCTACAATTACTGTTATTGGAAATTTAAATGGTTGCAATGATAATGATGAGTTGAGTGATGTGGCAACTGATCATCACCCCAATAAAAAGACAAGTCCTAATCACTGATATTGATGACATCCCCAGGCATACCACAAACAACAATGAAATAATTCAGCAGAAAACAAAATTAAAGATCAAATCTGAAACTGTTGTCTTCAATTCCTTATTGAAGTTGGACAGACAATACATGGGAAGTTACCATATCCTCCATATTCGAACTTCCTAAATGCTTGAGGAACTATCTGAACCAACTGTGATGTGTGAGAGAACAATAACTTTTAAGTTCTCAAGCAATTGGTAATAAATGACAGTTGGAGTTGATATACAACGACTCATTAACTCAAATTGACACACCCAATGTACTGAAAACAGCTTGCATGTGGGGATCTGAGTTTGGCTAGATGATCCTCCTCAATATGGAAACAAATATTAAAACTGTTTACAGAGTACAATTTTTGATATACAACTGTGCAGCGATGGAGACAAAAAAGAAACACTAACATTACATTTGAAACCAAGGCCCTAAAGCAATTACAAGGCATATTTACACCCAAAACTGTGATCAGAGAAACAGGGCACAAATTTATGCCAGGACAGAAAGAAATTAGATGCTATTACAAAAAAAAAAGACAAAAAAAAAACATGTTACTTAAGTTTTGAGTCTTTTAAAGTTTTACATTTTCTTGTTTGGCACATCAAGTTTCATGGCAGCAGTGCCAGTAAAACCCATTCAATCCTCAAAAATGTACTCTGTCTATCTGAAAACAAGGCTGCTGTTTTTTAATTCCTAAAAAGGTTGCTTGGTCCAAAAGACCATGTTTTTATCCAGCCTTCACTCTCGGTCGCACACAATGTCACTACTGTGTGGCTTCCTATTCTGATGATCTTAGTACCCATCGTGCTAAATATGACCGTCATAAACAATGAGGAAAATGTTCTGTCTGTCTCTGTATATCAAAGTAATTATATCCCTGAGTTAGATTCCTGATACTGTTGGTAACTTAACCCAACAAACATCTGAAGAGACGTCCAGCACCTCAGTAATACCACACTTTTCAAATCAAAAACCTGTATTGACAACTGGCTGATCACCACACCAACCAATGTAGCATGGATGAAGTGAAAAAATTAGAGGTTTCAGTGCAGCATTGTAATGAAGATACTATGGCAACTGGCTTGGAAACAACCATCACAATACATGTCTTTGTCATGGATGTTATTTCCACTGAGGACACGAACCTTCACCCCAAGCACACTTTGTTACAAAACTTTTACAAAGCCAAGATTTCTATAAATAGAAGTTATTCAATTCTATACAATACCAACATTATATTAATAGAAACTGCTATCATGAGCAATAACTCCAAATACCACAATCGAGTTGGGTGGGTATTTTTTTCCCATTACATTTGGAGTGTAAACGATGTTTTGAAATTTTTGTGATAGTCTGCATTTTAAGCTAATTAGCTAACCAGCCTAGCTATTCAACTCAATCAGTGGAATTGATGGTTAGCTATGGCATCTAACACATAAGTGCAGGCCCTCCGCCACTGGTAGCCTGCTGGCCTGGTGGATGTTGGGTGAATGCAAGGCATGAGGTCGCTAAAGTTGAGGAAATTCATCCTCTGGGTAGTATATATGTACTTTCCAAATTTCATGGCAATCCGTCGAACAAATTTAGAGATAACAAATGTGACATTTTGGCCTGAGGGGGGCGCTAGATGAAAGATCACGAGGACACCAAAATGGACAGGGTGCATCCTCAGGGGAGCATGAATGTGCTCATCAAATTTCACGGCAATCTGCCCAGATTTAAGATATGTTGCCTTGGAGTTAGACGGATAGCTGGAACAATGGACTGACATGACCCTCCTTAAGCTTCGAGCAAAAGTGTAACCAAGTCTAATACTGACATCTATCCACATAAACACATGTGAGTTTATCATATTTCAGAGAGCTAGCATAGCCTGTGGTTGCACAAAAATGCAAGAAATAAGTTGTAAATAGCAAACATTTTTCCAAGGGAGGACCCCCAGATCCCTGAACCAAAAAAAGTCTGTCCACCCCAAACTTTCAGACCATAGTTACCATAACTGTTCTTTGTCATGTGTAAATACAAATTAGACATGGACTATGCAAAGGCTTGTAGGACAAACAGAGTTGGCTAACTAACAAATAAAAAGAAATCTTCAGTTCATTCAGTTTTGTGCT
>OMLF01040653.1:7836-32813 GCA_900302615.1 Holocentrus rufus | reverse complement strand
CACACACACACACTCACACACACACACACACACACACACACACACACACACTTTCACTTAAGGAATCACCATTCCATGTTTCGTTGTAGATCATAAATGGAAACACATTGAGAATAAAAGGAATAATGAATGTTTATCTGATCTATCTGATTGGCAGCAGCAGGGTATTTTTTTATTATTATAATGTACTGAATTAGAAAAAGCTGAATAGAAGCAGCGATTTTGCAAGAAGATCTTCAGTGTGACAAAAGGTTTTTATCTTCCCTCGATGTTTTTTGTTTTGTTTTGTTGTATCAGTGAAGCATTTATGCAGTAAATGACTCGAAACACATTTGTTTGACACAGGCTTGGCATGATCAGCCTGACTAAACTGTTAAAAGTTGTTGCACAACACTTCAAACATGGCTTTGGGTATTATGAAACGTCTGTACCATATCTGCCTCCCGTGACTTCCCAGAAACGTCCCTGGTTTGTCACATTTCTTTGTTTTTGTCTTCAGATGGAGGCATGAAATATGGTCAACATTAGCTGACACTAAAGAACAACATCTTGCACAATACTAGTCATTCCTTAACTTTCCATTGTCCCCATGGATTTTTTTTTGACATCTATTTGGTCTATTCATTGTAACTCAACCCAGCTGATGGAAGACGTCTAATTGCCATTTCATTTTGTGCAGCATTTCAAAACTTAAAGTAAAATTTGTGCATTAGTTGGTGGGAAACATGGGTGATGAAAGTGTTTAGAAGGCAAATCCTAACAGGAGAGGGACTTCCTGTACCCAGAATGCCCCATCTGTTCCTAAGCAGTCCCAGCAGGTGTGATCTCCCTCCCTCTCTCTCCCTCACTCTGATCCCTGCTTGATCCCTCCCCCCTCTCTCTCTCACCCTCTCTCTCTCTCTCGCTCTCTCTCACTCTGATCCCTGCTTGATCTATCTTCTCTCCAATCCCCAGGAGTCCCATGAGAATTAGCAGCCTGTTAACTGCTGTCATAAACCTGTTACTGCCTGAATGACAAGCAGAGCTGCTTTGCAGTGTGCTTTCACCTCAACATAAGAGGTGACTGTCCAATAGAGGCTTTGCAGTCACAAATTGCCTAGCAACTGCACCTGATGGCATCTTGGACTGGAGAATTCGGCTATCTGGCTATATAAGGAAACACTTTTTAAGGACAGTCTAATGTTCATACTCAACTACCAGGCAATGAAAAGTAGATGTAAAGCAAGGGGAAATTTGCTTTTTTCTGCATTTCTACAGTCTATATAATCTTAACCTTAACTGTAAGATTGAGCCCAACCCCACATACTGAATACATTGACTATCAGCACTGGACAATCCACCAAAAACAAAACAAAGAGAGGTCTCACGAAGATAGTTTGTCAGTTCAGTAAATGTGAATGATCTATAGTGGATTTGTTTCCAAATGAAGGTTAATGTGACCCAGTAAACTGTCTTACCTTTAACTCTTGCGGCCTTTAGCTCTTGTACCTTTAGCCCTAGCTGTTGTAATGCAATTTTTAGCTGTATTAGCAAGCTAACAAGCTAGCTGAGCTAATTTATCCAATCAATTATGTTAAATGCATCTAACTACTGGCCACAATTAGCCACAGCTATGAGAAATTGGCTGTTGTGCAAATCAGATATGCTAATGGTTATCTGACTAGATACCACTTAGCTAGTTAACAAGTTGCATTATCTAAACACAGAATCCATCAGACGTAATCAGGTAATGATCAGCGCCCAGACATAAACTGCCCAGAAACTTACGATGTCGTTTCCGTACTGTTGAGATGTGCGAGTCATACATTTAGAAGTGCAATTAGCTATTCTGAGCTGCAAGAGCTGTGAACCTCCAGTATGGCTGTCAAAGGGCATAGTCTACATGATCGGGAAGCCCTCGTTATTTCCCAATGTCAAGTAAAATGTTATTTGAGTCACCAGTATGGTGCAGCATGGTTACAGGCCAGTCCACTGCAATTTTGCTTGTTTCTCATGCACTTTCACCCGCTGGAAAGTCAGGACAGATCAGGGTCATGCTGCAGCGGTGACCTGACAAATACACACTCATACAAATCTAATACAAGTAAAAGCGTGAATTAGTAAGTTAATCACCACAGCAGCAGTTTATAAGCTATAGATTTGATCCTATTTGAGCTTTTGCATTTTAATGTCTAAATTGGATAATCTAATGATTCAGAATCTCTCTATAATTCACTGGTGATTGCTGGCATACAGCCATCCTGGATGAGGCCATCTGAGCCTGGAACTGACTCTTGTGTTTCAAAATTACTTGTATAGAGTAGACCTGTACACACGATTTAGGCTAGCGTTGCTCGTATTGCATTCGTTTCTAATCACGGAGCTGATCAAGCTCCGTGTCAAGCTTTGGACTCTCATACCCAAAATGCCAAGTAGGACCAAGGACAAGGCATGAGCAGTGAGTGCATAACAACAAAAAATTGGCTTCAGGCTGCACTTAAACTGCATTATTTCTGATGTACATCAGTGGTTTGCTGTCTTTGAACAGCTTCCCTGATATGAGAATGGGGAAAAGTAACAATCTGATATGGTAGATTGTTGTTTCAAAATATAGGTTTGTATGACTCAGTAAACTGTCTTATCTTTCACACTTAAAGTGCCTTGTATTCCTAATGCAAAATGTTTTTTTGGCTTTATTAGCAACAAATCCACAAGTTAGCTGTCCAGATAGTGAGTTGACTAACAAGCTGACATTATCTAAATATAGAATCAATCAGATCTATCAGTGGGGAAATATTCAATGCATTCAAAAACAGACCAAAACATCTATTCTCATCCAGCAGCCTCCTATATCGCTGCCAAAGGTCATCTTACATCATCTGAAAGCCCTCTATATTTTCTCCATGTCACATTAAATGACCTGTAAGGTGTGATATCAAGCTTGTTTGCTCCTGGCCTGTCGTGCACTTGTGGACGTTGTTGTTGTATCTAATGAGGACATTTGATGAAAGGATGCAGGACAGGGTCATGCTGCAGACCAAACACACGCTAATGCAAATCTAATACTGGTAAAAGCACAAATTAGTGAGTTAATCACCTCGGCTGCAGTTTTTGTAAATGTGATCCTATTTGAGCTTTTACATTTCATTGTCTCAACAGGATAATCTAGTGCTTCAAATTCCATACAGATTACCATAATTCACTGATGTCTGCTCGGATGAAGCCAACAGAGCTGGAACTGACTCTCGTGTCTCTACTTCTGAAGAGTTTTCTACATAATTTATGCTAGTGTTGCATTAGTTTTTAATAATAGAGCTGACATTGAGCTTTTAACTCACATACCCAAAATGCCACTAGGATCCAGGCATGAACTAGCTGCAGTACAGCGGTTGCATAAAAAGAAGAAACTGGCTTCAGGCTGCACTTAGGAACAAACAGCAGACTCTTCATCTTTGTCTTATGTATATCAGTGGTTTGACATCTTGAAGCGGACCTCAGCTGCCCTGAAGTTACATGTAGAACAAAAACCCTTTACAGAACTGCACTGGAACTCATAATTGATTTAAAACTCTACTGGCTTCGATTTACACTGCAGAGTTTCTACAGTTTTTATAAAGCACGGACTGTTCCAGTGTCTAGATTTGGGTTGGCAACCTTTTCAGCTGTAACATCCACTTTTGCCTCAGCCTGTCTGTGGTGATCTGCCAGCACCAGTCAATCAAATTTATTGCAAAGCATGACAATCCACAACCATAACTGTGCAAGAGCAGAATAAATCAACAACATGGATATAATATCTGTCTATGTGGGGAGAAAATATTATATAAATTGATATTTAAAATAATGTACCCTTTAACAATTTAATTTATGGGACCTTCGCTGGACTGATGACAGCATTTCCCCTGAGTTCTTGCCAGCCCATCTGCTGAGCACACAATTGTGACCAATTTTGATGCTCTGTTGATGTTTTGTCCCTGTTATTTTATAGCACTTCGCAACTTTGCTGAGATAAATGCAGTGCAATTACATTTTTTAAGAGTTAGATTGATTCTAACTAGGGTTAGACTGATATTACTAGTTAACCGCTTTAAAGAGCAGCAAACACTAAAATAATTGCATTAGTATGGTTTTCAGTGTAGCGTTTTAATGTCCTATGATGGTCTAAATGCTTTTTCACCCTGTCAAGCAGAACCTGTTGGGGAATTCCTCTAAGGACATCAAACTTGTCAATTTTAAAGGATTTTAATATTGGTACAGGATGTCAATCACCTCCAAAAATACTGGTATCGATATCAGCCTGCAAAAACCTGCATGCATGAGGAGTAGTGTAGTAGTACTGGGAGCAGTATTAGTATTTTGCATGACATTTACATTTACATTTGACGCTCTGCTTAAGAAAACATTTGGGTTTAACAGTCAGGGAAAAGGATAATGAGGTCTTCCTCAACCAATCAGATTAACCTCTGTGATCTGAGGGATTAGAGAGAGAGATAAAGAGAGAGAGAGAGGAAGAGAGTTTATGTCACACAAACCGGTCATGTTATTGTTGAAGCTGCATTCAAAATCTTCTGTCACTGTGTGTTCAGGGTGGCGTCAACACTGGCCTTCCTAACGGGGGAATCTATATCAAGAGCCTCGTTCCTGGAGGAGCTGCTGAGAGGGACGGACGCGTACAGACAGGTGTGACAGCTAAACATCAATGAATATCGATCGATACTCGTGACCTTTTCAAGAACGCTCTCCCAAGTTGATCCTGCAGAGAACAAACTTCTCGAGAACGTGACAACAGAAACATTACAGTTTGAGATGGGCTGTGTCTTTGGCGTTTGGCGCCGTCAGTAAAGACACACAGCTGTTGATCTTCACATCTGTTTCACGTTTAGATGTAACGCATCGCTCTCACAAGGAATCTTGGGACTTCCCATACATTGTCCGCACATTGTCGTCAGCAAAGTCATTATGGGTCAAACCCAGGATCCGGACTTTGTGGATTGAGCCCTCAATCTACTTGTCATTGTTGATGTGTTTACATGTTTTGGACGCCTCCCTTGTGCTCTCATTTATTGATATGACTGACATCCTGAATTATGGGTAATCGCCTTTTTAGAAGTCCTCATGTAAGGCTCCAAAAGTTCACAACAAAGTCCATAAGCACTTGCAGATTTTGCAGCGACGCAGTCCCAAGTGTTTGTCGACTTAGCAGGAGCACAATTCTGATTTCTATCTGTTTCTATCTCCAAACAGTATAATAGTAGAGTAAAGTTAAATATTTGGATCAATCGACATTGCAAGCAACCAGTGGAAAAGAACAGAGCAAGAATAAGAACTGAAGCAAGTAGAGGAGGGTGTGATGGAATGAGATTTAAAAATATAGACACGGGGGAGCAAAAGGAACATTTTTAATCTGTCTGTCACCC
Source organism: Holocentrus rufus (assembly GCA_900302615.1). Classification (NCBI taxonomy): domain Eukaryota; kingdom Metazoa; phylum Chordata; class Actinopteri; order Holocentriformes; family Holocentridae; genus Holocentrus; species Holocentrus rufus. Next base: position 27,417 of record OMLF01040653.1, on the reverse strand, counting down.
TGCCTGTCTGTTACCCTGTCTGTGTCTTTCTCCATAACAGGTGACAGACTGTTAGAAGTGGATGGGACCAGCTTTCAGGATTTCACGTACCAGCAGGCTGTGGAGTGTCTGTCTAAAACTGGAGAGGTAAAGGCAAATAGCTGATGTTGTATGAAGCGAATGTTATTAGAATACCTAGATTACCAGGTGCTCATAATGACGACAGTAAACTCCTGCTTGTCATTTTGTTCGCTGCATATTGAACTACAAGTGTTTTCTTTGAAAGTGTTATGTAACCTTCACTTTCATCTCCTCCTCCTTCCTGTCATGTCCTCTCCTCCTCACATTCGATGAGCCATATCCTTATCTTCCTCTGTCATTTCCTCACATCGCTGTCACGTTCTCATATCCAATCTTATTCTACTCTATCATATCCCGTCTTCTCTTCCCAACCACGTCCTATTCCTCTCCTCTTTTCTCCTCTCCTCTCCCCACTCTCATCTTCTCTTATCATATCCCGCCTCTCTTCCTTGTCTCTCTTTTCATCTCGTCTCCTCTCTCATTATCACTCTCATCTTCATCAGTCATATCCTGTCAAATCCCATCCTTAATTCCCCAGTCTCTTCTCCTCTCCCGTCCCTCTCCACCACTCTCATTTACTTCTTCCCTGTCTTTTCTTCACATTCATCTAAACCATATCTGTTTTTTTTTTTGCTCTCATTTCCCCTTCCCTTTTCCCCTGTCCTGGCCTCACCATTGATTCATCTCCCCTCCTGTAGGTGGTAAACTTGGTCCTGGAGCCTGCGAACCTGCCCAGAGTCCGCCTGAGCCCGGACCCCAGCAGCAGCCCAAACACCAACCAGGGGAGGAACAACAGCTGCCCGGCCATCATCACCACCCCGTACACGCTGTCCAACCGGCCCAGAGACTACAGCTTCATAACAGACGGTAAGAAACCTCGGCTCATGTTTTCTCGTGTCAGAGTTTGGTTTGTTTGATATGATGAAGACACGGTGAAATCTGTGCAGGATAGGAAGTGGAGGAGAAAAAATAAATACATTATGAGGATGCAATTTACTATATCAATGGCATGAGATGGTATTGCATGCTCACAAAATAGATTTTGTGCCCTCATTTTGATTCAAGTGCACAAGATAAAAACTGTTCCTTCCTTTTGGTTCATTTGGTTAAATTATCTCCTGACTGCTCCTGTGAAATTGCTTAGAAACATTAGCAACTGTGCAAGTGTGCGAGCATTCATGTTCACTCAACCTTACATAGATAATACTAATAAATAATAAAATTTTAGTAATAAGAAAAAAATGCCTTTTAATTGTCATCAAAGTCTTAAGAAAGTTATAGAAACCCAAAATTTGTTTCAAGCCTTGGAAAAGCGTACAACATAAAACATCTGTCATGAGATTGTAGAGAATGGTTCTTATCATTTTGGAAAATGTGAAAACACAAATTAAAGAGGTAGTTCAGATAAAATGTGTCAGGGAAAATGCGTCTGCTCAGGCTGCAGGAACCACAGAAGGCATTTGTTCCCAATTTGCTTTTTATTCCATAGCTCTTGTAATTTAAAAATCATTAAATGAATTACAGGGTGACCAAACCACCAAACCTCAGACTAACAGGGAGACAAAGTTGCGTGAGGGAACCTGCTTACTCTAAGCTGTTGCGTGCTTGTCTGAACTCTCTCAGGTGAACGGTGAATTTTTACACCCTTCCTCCCTTTTCCCTCCTCTGCCTCCGCCTCATCCGTGATCTTCCTCCTTCTTCTAACCCCCACCTGATACCCTGACCTTTATCTTCTTAACCCCATGACACCTTCTCCCTTATCCTACTGTCCCACATCTGTCACGCTCCCTGTCTGTTTCAGCATTACACTGTCAGTATAATGTGAGAGCCACACTGTAATGATACTGATCTACATGGACCTTAGATCAGATTATGAGCTTCTGGGAAATAATAGAATTTTGAAAAGTCTATTCCAGACATCAAAGAAAGTCATGGAATTTTTTCAGCATCAGTTAAAAAAATAGCAATAGTAGTTTTTCACCAGATGTAATAAGTATTTTCCATTGTGTTCACATTACGTCCCCTCACAGAATAAATCGAAATCATAAAATTTAAGAATTTAGAATTTTAGATTTAATATAAAATAGGAACCCTGTAAACGTGTATCCCAACCTCGCAGTTCAGTTGCGTCATTAGGGCAGGGTGTAATGTGAATTTTTAGACATTTTCACCCATGTCAAATAACCTGTAGTCTGCTTGTAGGTATTATGGTTAGTATCTGACTGATTCTGATGATTGATATCATTATTATTCACTGCTGTGACGGCTAAAAGCAAACGAGCAGGTTTGAATATCCAAATGCTTGTAAGTAAAAGTGTTTTGTTGCTCTGCTACAACATAAAAAAGGTTGACACAAATGTTATTATACGTAATATGATTCTAATATCACACCTTTTCACAATATATGGGACTTTTTGAGGCTTTGTTTGGCGCAGCTCCACCTGCAGGTGGAACTTAATAACACAAGTCCAATGCCTCTGAAGGCTGGAATGAACTGCTGCACTGTCACATGCTGTTCTTCTTATTTGTTGCATCTTTGTTCATTTTAAGCTCGATCTGATGCATTAAAGATTAAATTCTGAAAAGACAGAAACAATAATGAATCCGTTTTAATTGTAAATGACACCAGCATTCTCCCTTAAATTTTAAATCACTCAAGGAAATGGTGAAGTTAGTGAATTGAGAATTGTCATTTGATCTTTTGACATAAATGTAGGGCTGCAGCTAAGGATTGTTTTTAATCAATTGATGTGTCGATTCACCGTCCTAAAAACCAGTTCTGTAAATCCCTCAGACAACACTCTGGAGGTGACTCTGAGGAAAAGCACCAACGGTTTTGGCTTCAGCTTCATCATGTGCGAGCTCGACCCGCCCGGCCGGGACTTCGGCAGCCTGGTTCGGATCAAGCAGCTGTTCCCCAACCAGCCGGCCCAGCAGAGCGGACGCATCCAGGAGGGCGACGTCATCATGGCCATCAACGGCCAGCCGCTCAAGGAGCTGCCCTACTCGGTATTTACAGCTTTTTGTATAGAAATCAGATCAAAATGTGTCTAAACTCAGAAAGACAGGTGTTGGTTATAGTTTTCAGAGTTGTTTTGTAGTTTTTCTTGCTTCACAATTAAATCCTTGATGTAGTGACTTTATTTTAGTCAGTTTACTAATTAAATTGCTTCTTGTTTGGCAGCTGAAGCCTCAGTGTGACAGGTGACTGTGATGTGGTTAGACAGATAGACAGATTTAAAAATGAGATATTGGCCTTTTAAGTGTCATCCACTTCTGCTGTATGATGGATATAATGCAGTTTGTATGATTACATATTGATTGCATAAATGATCTTTACCAAGCCCCTAATTGCAATTGATTTTAAAGCAGTATTTTGATCAGATTCCACACAAATAGACATGGCTATATGCAATTCTTTTTTTTTTGTTTGTCTTTTTCTTAAACTGGATTTCAGTTTCAGTGTTGCACAATGGTCTATAAGAATACTATAATAATAATATAATACTATTTTGTAATTTCTTGGAATGGAAATGGTCGGTTTTTGAAGATACTGAATATCAGCGCAAAAAATATCAGCGATCTGCAGCTTCATTTAACAAATACTGACACTTATACTCATACTGGTCAATCTATTTTCCATAACAAGCAAAACCACCACAGATCTGGTGCTGACAGTTCTGTCTTTATCATGTAGAAAGTGCTACACCTGTTCAAGACGTCACCGCCTGAAGTCCGACTGGCCCTGTGCCGGCCTGCTGCAGGTACACACACATACACACACACTCGCACACACACACACACACACACACACGTATGGATGGGAGTAGAGTCAATGATGTATGAGGCCATTTTCACTACCCTAGACTTTGTGGATGCACACACACACACACACACACACACACACAGGCACACTGGCACACACTTAATTTCTTCCGTTCATCTGTTTTGTGCAGGAATCCTTCCCTCCATCGAGCAGTTCACTGGCACATGAGTGATGTCACAGTGTTTCACAGCACAGACACCAGTGGAGGTTCAGAAGCACACGGCACTTCCTGATCAACCAGGAAGTGGTGACAGAGGTCGAGAGAACCGTGATGATGTCAGCGTCCTGCGCAACGGTCAACAGGGTGAAACTGATTGTCTCAACGGACTCCAATACAACAGCAACGTGAGTGATGACACAACACAACACAACACGACGTAATGCAACCGGTCAATTAATGCAGTGAGTGGATTAACTGTCAGTCAGTCAACAAAAAATCAATTTTGATAACTGATGACTTGTTTAAGTCATTTATCCTGTTAAAACACCGTCGGATTCCAGCTTCACTAAGATCACTAAGGCTGTCTTCTTTTAAGACATTACCGTTGATTTTGACTCTTTATACATTAAATTATTATTAATCAGAAATCAAGACGGAAACTGATCATTAGTTGCATCCTTAAATGTAACTTAATATGATGTGACATGACATCATCTAACATAACATTACCTAACATGACATGAAATCACATGACAGGCGTAACATAAAATAACTAAAGTAAATGAAGTGACATAATATGACCTGACGTGACATGGTACGACACGAAGTAACAAAACGTGACATGACATCACAAAATAGAAGATAATTTGACACAACACAGTGTGATGTGAGGTGGTGTGACATGCCGTGACGTGATGTTACATTTAGTTTAGAACAAGACGTCACGTTCCATAATCTTCAATAGCATGACAGGACATGATATCCCTGACGAGCGTGTACATTTTCAGTAAATCAAATCCCTGAACCCAGCAGTGTTAGAGCCATGCTTTATTACACAGGTCAATACACAGCACAGATCATTTTGTTTTTAATAACTCCACATCAAAACCAATAGCTTTTAACTTTTGACTAATGGTTTAGTTTAGAAAAAGAAATGAAGGTGTTCTTCTTCTTCTTCTACAGCACTTAAGGGGACTTTTACCCATTGCACTCTAATCTAGAAATGATTTTACACTTTTTTTAATTAAAATAAATAAATAAATAAATAAAATACATGTTGGCATCTTGACTGGACCAGAGGGTGTTGAAGAAAGATCAGGGAAGCTAAGTGAATTGTAAAGTCATTCAGCTGGTGTGAAATTCACAGACACTTAAAAAAGAATAAATATATGTTTACAAGCTGAATGTAAAGCAAATGATGATCATGTTCTAAATAAATGAGACATATTTTACACAGTGATTTTGAGGAATTATCTTGTCTGTTTCCCTAGTACACTGAAGATACAGACAGTGAGGGGTCCAGGTGAATGGATGGGTGGAAGCTGCATGTGGCTTATGTTGCGGATCTGACAGGTTTTTTTGGGAGAGGACGACTGGATAAGAAGGTGACAGAATACAGTGGCATCAATAAATACATACATGTTTGAAATCCTGCTTCCTATCTGTCTAATACAAGCAAGCACTGTGTTTTAAGTTGTTTTTTCTCTTTGTATGGGAGATAATAAAAATCAAACTGCAGTTTTAATGTTGTATGAGAGACCGTTCCTGTCAACCAAGTATTAACTAGATGACCAGAATTAGAGCTTCTGATGCCTCATGAGAATTTTATATCCAAATATCGTAACTTTAGCCAGTGTAAAGTTTAGCTGGAATGAAAATCTGCAGAGTCCTGGGTCTTCACTGCACATGTTTGAGAATCAGTCGTCTAAAAAGTTGACCTCCACTGTGGAACAACTTCTGTCAGATATTTATATACGAGCCACAAGGTGGCAGCACAGGGCTACAAATAACTTGGGTACTCTGCATGAAGTATCCAACTCAAAAAGTAAAGTAGCCTCATATTCAGTGTCAAACTCTTGTTTTTCTTAAGAAGAAGTGAAACATCTGCCAGTGAGATGAGATAATCCCACTTGTTTCCAATGCCGTTTCACTTGTTTGAGGAATTTTTCTGGGAACAAGTATAAATCTGTTGAAACAAGGCAGAATAAGGCAGATCAGCCCACTAGGATCAAGAAAATGACACTTGATTCAAGAAAATTCTGGAAACAAGTTGATCAGCATTGGAAACAAGTGGGATTATCTCATCCCACTGGCAGATTTTTTTTGTCCTTGTTTGAGGAAGAACAAGATTTTATCACCAAAGATTAGACTACATGACTGGTTAAGATGAAATTTTTGTAGAGCGCTTTGTTTTTAAATGGTAATGATGAGTGCAGAGTCTGAGTGCGTTGAGTTGTCTCTCTTTTGATTCTGCAGTATTTTACTTGGAAACTTTCTCCTCAAACAGAAACTAATTAGTGTCTTTTTCCTCTCCACAGGAAACCCAGTTATCATTTGATGACAATGAAAGAAGAAGAAATTGATGTCTTCTGAAGAGCTTTTTCTTTTTTCTTTTTGGCATGAAGCTTTGGCAAAGATGTAAAAACACTACAATGGTACAGAATACCACAGTGATTATCAATAAAGCACTGAATCAGTGAATCGGTGAAATTTATTTTATTTTTTTTAACAATCAAGTGCAACACTTCTACAGCCAGAAACAATAAAACAGTATTTCCCTGCACCATTTATCTAACATTAATCAGAATTCAACATGTATGAAACTGTTCTCTGTGTTGAAATCTGTTGGTTTTAGCCCCCAGAAGGTCATTTAACATCACGCCATGTGTTGAGAAATACAGTGGTGTGATGTACAAACCCTCATTTCCTCACAACTGTCAGTCATCAGAGCGAGCTGACCTCACACAGCCTGGACGGCCTGCTCCGATCAGGAGGGATGAGGAGGGAAGGTATAGATTATTCTCCTGCAGAATACACACTATCTGAACAAAGTACACTACACCATCTCTATACAGCATACAGTACATACACATACACACATACACACACAACCCTCACTGGGTGAGCAGCCAGTAATGGTGCCTCGTAAATAAGGGTTCCTGTATTTCGGTGAAACCCAGTAGTGCATCTGGATCCCATCAGAGCTCGTGTTCCCTTTGCAAATTATCCCAAATGTTTCTAATTATGCCAGTAGAGTCGGCACGAGGCTGTGCGTGTGCATGTGTGTGTGTTTTGGTGTATGTGTGTGTGCGTGTAATCACCCTGACAGACATGCACACCCATATGTTGGCCTGTGTTTATTCATGAGCAGTGTAACAGAGATGGACAGCGTAGTCTTGACCTGCGTGACTCCTGCTCAGGTCAGTGCGCGAGGTGACGACTGACGACTGAAAGATGGATTTTCTCCCCTCGTCTCTTCTGCAGATGTAACTGTCCACAGAAGTGGTTTCCAACCTGGGGGGGCAGGGGATGATTGTAAGGCCTGAGGGTTGTGTGGCTGGGGTCACGAGATGAGTCAAACATAATTTTATTCCATACAAATATATATTTATAACATAAAAGCCTAGCTACCACTGAGCCAGCTGGGTCTTTTCAAAGGTGCTGAAGTTAACAGTCACATCCTCAGTGAAAAAGATCCTCCACGTGTAAAATTCAAGAACAAAACCTTACTGTTTAACAGAGGTAAGCTGCATGGACCTAAGGGTGTAGTAAACTGTGGATAAATCCATTTTAGCAAGTCATCTAGTCTCATATTCAGCATTAAAATCTTGGTTTTCTTTGAACAAATGAAAAAACTGTTCCATTGGGATGAGATAATCCCACTTGTTTCCAATGCCGTTTCACTTGTTTGAGGAATTTTTCTGGGAACAAGAATAAATCTGTTGAAACAAGGCAGAATAAGGCAGATCAGCCCACTAGGATCAAGAAAATGACACTTGATTCAAGAAAATTCTGGAAACAAGTCGGTAAGCATTGGAAACAAGTAGGATTATCTCATCCCACTGGCAGATTTTTGACCTTGTTGGAAGAAAAAATTTGAACACTGAAGAGGAGACTGAATGACTTTATTTTTTTGCAGTGAACATAATATAAATTGTGCACATATAATTATTTGCAGTTGCAATGTGTTGCTACAGCCTTGTAAGTGCAGGACTGTACAGTCATGCACGGGGGGAATTTCAACAGAGTATGATTTACTTCTTCTGTAATATTTCTCCATAGGTTCATATGCAGGCTAGAATGCTGGAATAAAGCCATTATTATTTGTGCCAAGTGTTTGAGTGCAAGGCAGTGCAAAAAGAGCAGGAAATAAAAAAGACACAAATGCAGTAACTAAGACACACCAGTGATGGTTGTTCCCTCTTTGCCACTCAAGTTCATAAGTTCGTTAATTTGCACTCTGAAAAACGGTCTCTCTTTGGCTCCGCCCACTGAGGTTTAAATAAACAAATAAATCTTTTGCCTTCAGAACAGGTCTTTGTCAAACAAATGTTGAAATTGTCAAACTCCGATCTGCATTTAAAGCTCACAAAGAGCTAAAGGCAGAAATCAGACCCAGGTAGAGTGTGACCATCTCCCACCCACACACTACACATACACTGTGCACATTTTACAGTCCCTGGACTTCAAACCATGTTTCTGGTCTGACCTCGTCCCTGCCTTCATGTAAGTAAGGCAAATGTGAGCTGGTTGAGTCTGGCTCCCAAAAGCACAAATGTTTCTGGTCTGACTTTTTCACACCGTGTCTCCACACATGGATATGGACAAACAGGCCTGCTCCTGTTGTAGAGTCAAATGCCCTGAAGCCCCCAAAATAACATAAAAAGCACCACCCAGACAAATGGACCCAGTGAAGCAGTTTGGCAGGCCTCAAATGTCTCTCTGTGCATTACAAGGTATTGTGAGCGATTCACATTTTCCACTGCAGCCACCATGACGCACGTCCACTCCAGAGGCAGCGGTGGCTGCTGGGTGATTGCATGCGTTGGCCAGTTAGCCTGCGTCTTTGATGTCACCTCTTGCTCTGCTATTTCCCCAATTAAACTGATTGTGCTAATGTGTAAAGTGGACTGGCACGATTAAAGGTAGGCTGTGTTGTTTTTGAGACCGGCCTCAAATCCATCACAACCTGGCGGCAGCGCCAGGCAGCCTAAGACACACGATTCAGGTTAGGAAAATGCCCCGCAGCTCCGTTAGAAACATGAAGGGGAAATCACCAAATGTGACTTATTACTGGAGAGTGGAAAAGGATATCCTAATTATAATTATATCCTGTCCAAAACAGGTTGATATTTAAAAATGAAAACAATGGTAATTGCACATTTTAAGGGAGTAGTCAGACAGCTATAAAAGGTGCCAAAGAATTCCACCTTTCTGAGCGAGTCGAAAAGGCAGTAGAGATTGAAAGGGTAATTAAGGGGACGTCGGTGAAAGGAAAGCAGTCAAAAGAACATAAAAGTTAAATACATCAAATGGATGAATAGCGGGTTAAGGAGTAAGAGCACACAAACACACACATGTGAGAATAAGTCAAAGAAAGAAGTGAAAGAAGAGGAAGAGAGTTATACAGCCGGCTCATAATGTGTCAGCATTGTACGATGTGGGAGGTCAAACCCTGGGGAGCGCTCGCTACGACACAAGGGAGAAATTCAACAGCTCTGTCAACGGAAATCCTCATCATGCATCTCCGCAGCTCGAGGAAAGCAAAACAACCTGAGGAGAGGACCATGAAGCCGGAGTGTGAAAGATTTATTCACTTTCACCACAGTCCTGAAAGAGTTTCATGTGTCAAAACATTGGAGGCACAGATATTTAAACATTTTGATTATTAAAGAAGCGATAAGTACGATTTTTCCTGCCCAGCAGCACAAAATCATCACAGAAAAGGTAATAGGGCTTGACAATGAATACCACGGATTCAACGCTTACTTCACTGGGTGCTGAGATTTCTGACTTTCAACCAATTTGAGTTTCAAAACACTCAATGATTTTTGGGAGTGTTTTACCACAATGCACATCCACAGCTACACCCATTCACATCTGGTAGACACAAAGCCCAGCAGCAGCCCTCTACTGCTGGACACTGAGCAGCTGCAATTTAACATGAAGCGCCTCGTTATGCTAACAATTTTCAGAGGCAGAGCTGCTCTGGAAGCAGGAACAATGTCACTGGTTGCATTAAATCTCAGTGTTCGGAGCCAAAGGGTAATTTTTTTCAGCTATGTAAGGTTAGACAGAAATCTATTGAAAAAGACGATGCCAAGGAGAGAAAGAAGCTAAAGTTATGAAGCCTGCTGCTCTTGCTACCAACTGACAAAAAGCAACCTACTCATACTAAGTTATCCAGGCTAGCAAGTTAGCCTAGCTTAGCCTGGCTAACCCTCCAAGTTAAACTGGACATGCTAGTCTAGAGCTATCTAGGTACGCTATCTAGCTAGCTACTGAATGCTGACTGATGAATAGAAAAAAGTTAGTGTTTGTTTTGTTCTTGGGTTATTCTTTGAGTTATTAATCATGAGTCAATATTATTAATACATCATCAGATAAAATGACAGACCCCTTAGAAATACTCTTCAATTAATGTAATAATTAAATGTTATCAACTTATTACCAACCCGTTACACTGTGTTACAGCTTCAACCCATTTGGAGGGACTTTTATATTGGATTGTGCCGAGTTATTACATTATCTTACATTATCTTATAACATTGTTAGTTGCTACAAGCAGCCTTTCAGGCACATGACCTTCAGGCCCTTCAGGTGCAAGTATTCACATTTGGAAATTTTTTAGCTTGCAGATCACGTAAATGTAACTTTATATCTTGTATGATTACAACTCAGTTCTGAATAAAACCAACTGTTATCCTTACCTTCATCAGGGCCTTACCTCAAGCAGATCTTGGCTGGACGACATGAACAGCCGGTCGTATTCGTTGGTTCTTTTGATACCATAAACCCAGTTTTTTCGGCTCTCACTCAGCACCTTTTTCTGAAGAGAACCATCTGTTTGAAGGATCAAACGGTTAAAAGGAAAGAGACTCAGTCTCTTTGCAGCAGAGGTTAGGTCATGTTCTGTATAGTTCAAGGCCAAGAGTTTGAGGTATGGAGTTTAAAAGTGGGGTGAATGTTGCTTGTAAGATAGACATGTGGACAGAGGATTCATGGGATATTTATTCTCCTGAATCCCTTTACAGTGATGATAAGACCAGAAGTATAGTGGGGGGAAAAGAGCAGATTTCTGAATAAATAAATAAAGAAATAAAAAGCCTTAAATATGTGGCTTGCACCAGTGTGAGGAGCTTAATGTTCCAAATGGTGGACTTAATATGGATGGGATGCATCAAAACCGAAAGAAAATGTGCAAATACGAAATTAAGATACCATAATAATTCACAACATTTTCATACAAATAAATGCCCATTTTGGTGCTCTATTGTTGACTGATATAACTCAACAGGGACTCAACCTTTTGCCAGCTCATGAAAGCATGATGAATGTGAAGCAGAAAAGAGCAACAGTCGACTTTCCCTGGATAAACAAAGGTTGATAAAACACATATCCACACACAGCTCATACACGAATGGCTAATGTTGCCCTTGGTAGAATATTCCATTCAGGAGTTAGTGTTTATTCTCCACAGGAAGCCAGGAAGCTCCACACAGGCTGGTCCTGCATGGGAATCCTGAACCGACAGTGTCAACGGACCAAATGTACTGTAATGTTGAATAAAACATGCCCCATTACGAGCATATGGTGTGAATCCTCACGCTGCACACTGTTTGGATTTATATGAGAAAATGTGTGAGAGGAATGAATCAAGATGTTGGTTGTTGTTTTACAGTATGAGGAGGAGAGGAGGATAAGGCATATCATGTTTATTCTTGCACAGCCTGAACAAAAAGAAGCCATACAAGCTTGACATGAAATCACACACAAACACATATATAACAGAAAGTGATGAACATGACAAATTAGAACACATTGACTATAGTATCCTGTGCAGTTTAGAGAGAGATAACAAAGAACCACTTTGGTCTCCTATGCAGACTATTAGCAGGGCTGTTAGATTCTATCAAGGATTTGCGGGCCTTTTTTTATGTGCAAACGAGACACATCGCGTCTGTCCTTGATTTACCAAGATGCCGCAGCGCAGGTTTGCACTGGTGAAATCAAAGTAAAGTGGCACTGCTGAAAATTGTGCATGCGGTCAGATGCATATGTATTTCTGGGCGTTCTGATGTAGGACCGCAAAAATATGGGAGGAGGGAATGGAAATTGATTCCATGACCCACGCAATGTGATTTATCTTGACTGGGATCAAGTGGGGCAAAGGAAATTGCGCCCGCTATTTACCGCCTTTGAAAAGCACGTCTTAACTCCTTTGCAGAACCTTTGACCGTGGTTCAATCTGTTTTCACACACAATCACACAAGATCATGCACTGATAGCCATATTGCTTTTCAGACATGCGCCAGCCTTTTCCAGCTGTAGGTATTAGCGGCAGAGCATTCAAATTAACTGAACTGTGGCTGTGCTCATTTACACTATCAGTTTTGGTATCTCACCCGCTAAATTGAGAAATTGAAGTGACGCAAAATTTTGCACACCTATGTGATCAACCGCCAAGCTGAATTCCTTCTATGTGCAAACTCACGAAGCCAATTGTCTGACTTTCTTATGTTGTGAATTATAAATAAAGAGATAGCTTTCCATAACCCTTTTCATAGCTGTGCAACTCCTGATTAGATGTCTGGGAAAGTCAGGAGAGCACAATAAAAATGAGCAGAGATTTCAAGAAGTGGAGAGTATTTACATTTTTCATCCATGAATACACATACCTTATGAATCATTCACCCAAAGATTTCCCTGGATTCATTGAGTTAAATCATCAAATCCATTCATATAACACAAGACATTCATATATCTTTCATCCCCCCATTACCATACCACACAAAGTCAGTTCTCTGTGCAAGACTTTGAAATCAACTCAGTTACCCAGTGGACCCGGTGGAATATCACATGCGGTATTTACTTTTATTCATATTTTATTAATATTCACTTTTTGTTATTGCTTTTCTTGCACCCTATGCTTGCTTGAGTTAGATGCTCTTTTGACTCTCACAAGCGGTTTTGTTTAGAGAGGTCATCACAACACACAATGCAAAAATTCAACCAGGTTTAACTGGGTGCAAGGGCTCTGAGCTGTTGGATGTCATTCATTTATGCGTAGCACACAACATTGGAAATGATGGGTTCTAGAGCACAGGGCTTATGATATGAAAGTCCCTCATGGGTATGTGGGTATTAGTGTGTGTGTGGGTGAATGCATGCACATGTGTACAAGCACCTGTGCAGCAACAGGAGGGCAGTAATCATTTTGCAGATTGGGTGGCATGAACACCAACCATGTGCACTCACACAATCAAGCTCCATATAGTATAATAACACAACTCACATGCACTGTAAATCTCACCCATTTACCATTACAGCTTGTATCAACCAGAATCGTCTTTGTCTCTCTGCACAACTACAGCCCAGTCCAGGATAAACACCTCGAGCTCAGACCCTCCACCACGCTACAGCAGTTAACATCAGCCTCCATGAAATGCAGCGAGACCGCATCACCTTCGGACAAGTTTACAAGCCCGTTGCTCTCTGTCCCACCCTCAACCCCCCCACAGGCCTTGTTCCCAATCCCCGACTGCCTGACCACTCTCACAGGCACTATTACCACTTGCAGATTGGACTTTTAGTTTTACAAACATTTCTCAGAGGCAGAGCTGCTCTGGAGGCAGATATAATCTCATTGGTCTGCTTCGGCGGGACTAAAGAACTATAATTTTTCTTTCAATCCTTTGTTTATTCAGGTGAATCTCACTGAGATTAAGACCTCTTTTTCAAGAGAAACCTGAGGGCAAAAGACATGCAAAAACATTTATACATTCACATACATACAAACATCAAACAGTACATTACAACATAAATCAACTGTATATATTACTAAAAACATCAAGTATCAACAGTCTAAAATCATGAAAAGGAAGAAGGCAGTCTGGTTTCAGGGATTTTAGAAAATTATTCCACTGTTGTGGTGGGCAGTGGCTAAAAGTAGCTTTACTCAAGTGAGTTTGTATGCAGGGAGTGTTGAGTTGTAAATATCCATTAGATCTTCTATCATGACTCGATAACTTATAACTGAGTTTTAGAAGTAGCACCTTGTATATAAAATGAGTGTTAAGTGTCAACTATCCTATATTTTGACTTAAGACACAGTGATGGGTCCTGAAATTGTCTCCTGTATTAAAGTGCAGGGCATTACATTGCTGTATCCATGCTAATTAATTCCCTGTAGTAAATTTAATACATAGTTGTTGCCTAAGCAATATTGTTTTTCTATTATCAGCACAAAAACAATATTTTTTCCTAACAGCTAGTTTCTTACACAGCTCATGGACATATGTTTTTTGATGACAAACTACTGTCTCTCCACATACCCAAATTGTACAAATACATTTACAATATTTGTCTTTTTTGACCAAGTAAATAATATATTTTGTTTTAGCTGTGTTAAGGACAGGTTTTAGTTCAATATGAGAACTTGGTCCAGAGTAAAGCCAACAGAATACAGAATAGTATCATCAACATAGGTGGATGTTTTACAATTCTGGATTGCAGTGTCAATATTATTGGTTTACAGTGTAAACTTCAGATGGCCTAGAACTGAACCCTGTGGAACATCTTTAGAAACGATGATTTTATACTATCAGTCAGAACAGACAGGCACAATCATCCAGCCTTATAATGCTCATGATGATTCACAGTGTCAAAGGCTTTTGATGGATCTATAAATAAGGCAACAATAAGGCAGCACAAGGCTATAGGTTACTTAGCTAGCCTATGGTTCAGTCAGAAGATGAGCTTGGCCATGGGTGTCCAACTATGTATCGTGGAGGGCTGAACTTCAGGTTTTCCTTAATTGAGTGCAGGACCCAATTTCACACAACTGATTTCTGATGATACTGTCAGGCAGAGAGCAAGCAACAAATTAGTGAAATCACTTAGTACACTGACTGAGAAATACTGTCTGCCCTCTATGGCACATGATGAGGAACCACTGAGCTGGCTAACTGTTAGCCAGTGTAGTTTGGCTGAATTGCATATGCTCATTTAAGTTTTTTATAACTGGCACCCTGAATACCACACCTGAATACCTGAGTTTTGACTCAACTATTAGAATTACTTCTGTCTCTGGAACAGCTCTGCCTCTGTAAAATGTTTGTAACTGTTGAACTCCAATCTGCTTCCCACTTCCTCTTAAAATAGACTGAGGTCTACATTCCTTGTGATCATGGTGTGATCCAAACCTGTCGAGATGTGAAACAGAATAAGGGCCCAATTATCCAGAATTGTAGGATGTGGAAATGTAATATGTGGGATGTATTTCAAGATGAACCTCGATTAAGGCCTGTGTCAAGCATCCAAGGCATGGAAGCCAAGCAAACATAGTCCAATTAAAGATGTTGATACAATTTCTTGTCCGGTTTGAGACACGAAACTCAATGAAAAGTTCCATAGGAATGTACTGTTACCACTCCTCAGCCCTTGGTCTTTTATTTGACTAAGATAATGACAATGAATGAAAGGAATTTTAAGTATCCCCCCAACATTCCCCTTTAACTTCTTCCTAACCTCCTCCTTTTCAATCTCCTCCCTGTCCTCTTTGTTTCTCTTTGTGGTCCTTCTTTCTTTCTCCCTTTTTACATTTTTCCCAGTACTCTGCCTCTTCCTCATCCTTTGCTCTCCCTCTCTATCTATCTCTCATTCTCCTTCTTTCACTCTTTCCCATCTTCCCTCTAATGTGTCCCAAAGGAAAAGCAGATCATGCCAGAGCTATAAATCTCAGTGCTCCATCTGTCCATTGCATCTTATACGAGGCCTATTTGTCCCAATAAAAAAACTCAAGCTGGTTTCTCCTTTAAAATGTTTTTGGGTGGCAACAATCCCTGTAAATAGTTTGTTGCCCGTCTTTTACAAAGCATCCTCCCAGTGCAATGTCCATCTTGTTTCAATCACTCTTTGGAATGGATGAACTGATGCACAGCATGCGCAGATTGTTACAAGGTGCACTGGATCCTGAATCAGGGATGGGCGCACACATTCAAGTATTGCAGACGAGTGTCTGTGCATAATGCATCTTGACCTGTGGGTCAAATTGTCTCCACCTGTTTGCATTATTTTGTCCCTACAGACATTCGCGGTACTTTTCCTTTGGCAAATTTAATGGTAGAAAGGATATTTTCAGCATGTCGTCAATCATTTATAAATCTTGGCTCCAGGCAAACTCTATAAACTCCTCCTTGGAGGGGAACCAGGATGAAGGCTGAGTATAAAATCTCTAGTATAAAATCCCTCTGCAGGATCAATAAAGGGGTATGTCAATAATCGATGTTGGCTGAAATATGGGTCCACCTGCTATCAATCATTCAGAGAGAGACAGTGAAGACAACCAGTCACCTCAAGGTTGGACAAGTGGGCTTATGATCTGAAGGTTGTCCGTTTGAATGCCAGACTAACTTTCAAAATCTGGGTGGGGAATATGAATGAGATAAAGTGAACACCAACGTGCCAATGAGCATTTCAGCTGTCCCTGTTTGAATGTTAAAAAACAACAAAAAACATGACTGCATGGCCACTCTGGGGAAATGAGATCACGCGGATGCACAAAAAACATTAAAAAAAATGCCTTAGATTAGAAGATCCTCAGTCCCTTATTTATTCTCAATACTAGGAGGTCCAGTGGACTGAGGGAGAAGGCCAACGAGGTGCAGAATGACTGATGGAAAAAAGTTAGAAATACCATCAGTTTGCAGTGATTTCAAAATTCTAACAACACTGTTTTGTGTAGCAAAACTCATGAAGGGACAATTCAAAAGCTGAGATATTTCAAATGATTAAACTCAATACATCCACCACTTGATTTATACTTTTCTATAGCATTTCTATAGTGTTTTGTTTTCTACAACAGAGATAGTCATTCTGTCATTCTGTCACTGTAGAAGTTGTGTTGTACTCTTTGCAACTGGTTGATCTTAATATTGGCAATATTAAGTTACTGTCCTCTTCCCTATGCACACTGGGATAGGCTCCACCCCCTCGTGAACCTCATTAGGAACAAGAGGATATAGAAAATGGCTGGATGGATGGATTTTAAGTTAATCTAGATGAAAGCATTAGCTAAATTCTAACATGGAATACAGTACATGATAAAAGTTTTTTGTAGTGTTTTTTAATCACAGCCCATGCAAACCAGAAGATGGCAGTGCTGAGCTTCACTTGGTGTCAATGTCACAGCCTGTCATCATTTTCTGGGTCCCACAGCTAAAAGTGTAATTAAGTAGTTCTCAACTTGAGGGTTGGGACCCTCTACAAGGCCGTGAGATGACTGTTTAGGGGTTTGAGAGATAAAACACCTAGAGCCTTTCTCTCAACTTGCAACGATTTCCACTTTATAACCAACGTCTAGGAAAGAAGAAGGAAAACTTAATATTTCTTTCTCAAACTTCTCACAGAGACGAAGCAAAGTGCAGCGGTAATTTTTGCCTGCATGCTGTAAAAAAGTGGCACTTCTACACCGGCTTCCCCTGTAGTATGTCAGTATGTCTGCTATTCCTTTTTCAGCAACCAGCTTCTAAAATTTCTTATTTATTCTTCCAGCCCAGTGTGTGTGTGTGTGTGTATGTGTGTGTGTGTGTGTGTGTGTTCCTCATTAGAGGTAAAAGCAGAAACTATCAGTCTATTTCTGTCTATGTTCCCTTGGCTATTACCAAAGCAGACAGACCATCAGATGGCAAACATGAACTATCTATCCACATGTGTGTGGTATGTATGTGTGTTTATGTGTGTGTGTGTGTGTGTGTGTGGTGTCAGCAACACAACATCCATGCTTTAATTGTGTATCGTGAGACAGAACCAGAGTTGAATCAGACTTCTGGTTCACTGAGTGGGGCGATACGATACCATTTCACAAGAAAACACAAGCAGGCTGTGCAGGAACATTGCCTAAAATAGTTTCAGCTCCATGATGCACAACAATGGTGGAGATTGCTGTTATGATCTGGATTCCTTGACTTATACTTATCTTATGTTACGTTATTATGTTTTTATTCCAGTCCAGTGAAATGGGGGGAATGAATCCTTTGCCCTTTCTTTTCCATTTTCTTTTCTTTTTCAGCAACTTTAATCTGGCACAACGATGAAAACATGCAGTCTAGCCAAGCTATCTTGTTTAGCTGCTTACCCTAGCTGACCCTCCAAGTTGAAACTAGCCATGCTAACCTATAGCTACAGTATCTAGACAATCTATTCGTTATCCTGCAATGACCATGAATGGATGAGTCAATGAATGAATGGATGATAAAAAATAAGTTACTGGCATTTACAGCAGATTTATTCATATTTTGACCAGAGTTTCTTCATTGCCATTAAGTTTGTCAGTTAGCTAACCTGCACACATTAAAACTGTGGTGCTCTGATGGCAGCCACTGACATTGTTGCTGCATTTATTTAAACCCAAAACTTGAAATTTCTGACTTGTAAATTCACAATTTGCAACAACATTGTGTTGATGGTGTGAAGATTACACGCTCTGATTGGTTATTGATGGTGGGACGATGTCTGTACACAGCAATTCAACTATACACACATAAAGTACAGAAGAAAAAGCGTCAATATAAGAACCAAAGCATTGTTTACATTCACACTTTAAAAATGACATTTGTTTTACATTCAGCTATAAAATCTGCTTGAGTAGTAAATAAAAACGTACTCTGATTCAGCTCTTACCTTAAAAGACAAAAGGTGACTTGTTTTTGGCCGTTTATGTGCTCAGACGTCACTTGAACTGAAATTTTAGAAACCACAGCACTGAAATTATATCTGAATTTCCAACCTGTAATTCCAAGTTGGAGGACCGTTCAGTTCATTTTTTCACAAGACGGAGCGACTTCTTAATTGAAACTTTATTTGGTTGAAATGACTGCAGCTCAGACTTGACAAACGAGCTTTATTCCTGCCGCCACAGCAGCTCTGCTTCTGAGAAATGTTTGTGTAACTAAAACTACAATCTGCCAGAAGGTTCCCTTGTTGATCCCGCTGCAGTTTGATTCCTCCAACATCAACACAAATAACGGCTGAGGCAGTGAGGCAGAGGTGAGAGCAACTCGCTGTCCATCACTTTCACACTCCCAATCTTATTTCCTCTCCTGCTGGACCACAAAATGCTTTTCCAACCCGGCAGGTCAGACCAGCAGAGTCTGGCTGGGAGTTACCGCTCCGCTGTCCTCTGAACGTCGTGTGAAGTTCCTTTTAAGTGTGAGCAGCAGCAAAAAATTAGATTTCCATTACTGCTTCTCTCTCTGTGTGTGTGTGTGTGTGTGTATGTGGACAGGTGTCTAGGTGTTTGGGTGTGTGTGTATTTCTACATATTGTAGGTACTGGGGTGTGTGTTGGTGGTTATGTCTGCAGACACACTTTTTATGTGTGCGTGTGTCCACATGTACAGTGAGTGTGTATGTGTCAGAGTGCATCTTGGTCCATATAGGGTGTGAGTATGTGTGTGTGTCTGTTTGTGTATGAGGGCATGTGTTTATGTGTGTGTGTGTGTGTGTGTGTGTGTGTGTGTGTGTGTGTGTGTGTG
>OMLF01040634.1:33418-44888 GCA_900302615.1 Holocentrus rufus | reverse complement strand
ATGCCTGGATCCAACACACCTGTTTTTGCTTCTACAGTGAAGCTGTGTTTGTGTCTGAAAGCTGGCAGGACCTGCCAACATCTTGAAGAACTGAGGAGGCCCACTGAGCAGGTCAGAGTAGGGCAGATATTGAGGTGTGTGTGTGTGTGTCTGTTCTCTTTCAGGAAGATCCCCTCCCAGCCCAAATTCAAATCCCTTTTCATTGTTTGCAGACATCTAAATAATTCACACGCTCTCGTCCAATTTGACTGGCTTCTCTCTCACACACAAGTATGGATGCGCACACACAAACACACACCCACACACACTCATCTACACCAGCAGGCCCCTTGGTGGTTGCTGCTCTCCAAATAATTGGACAGTGACGACAACAAATCTCGGCGTTTCATGTTGACTCAAAAGCAAATGCATCCTCTTTGTGTTGTCACCAACGCTGCAGATGCATATCTTTGTGATTTACGTGTGTGCGTGCCTGCGTGAGTGTGCAGGCATGTGTGTGTGTGTGAGTGTGAATTGAGAGGAATGGAAAAGGTCGTGGTACGTCTAAATATGATTTACCATGCAGGGTAAACTCTCATTGGAACATCTGCTCGCCAGCACTTGACAAGCTGCACGGTGATAATGACAAGGACTCGTGTGCATGTGTGAGTGGGGTGTGTATGGGGTTGCGTGCATGTGTGTGTGTATGTGTGTGTGTGTGCTGACTTTCCAATGCACACCTCAAACTTCTGCATAGTCTCTATCTCTCTCTCTCTCCATCCTGCCATACAA
The DNA here is from genome assembly GCA_900302615.1 of Holocentrus rufus. NCBI lineage: Eukaryota > Metazoa > Chordata > Actinopteri > Holocentriformes > Holocentridae > Holocentrus > Holocentrus rufus. The sequence continues at coordinate 44,117 of OMLF01040634.1, read as the reverse complement.
ATCATCAGGCCACAATGAGACATGAACTTGTGACACCTTGTTTACAAGCCCAGGGCTCTAATCCCTCGGCTTCAGAAGGCGAGTCATTCGTTCTATTACAAATTTGATAATTAAAAGAGCAGGAATTCAGCCTCACCCATGTTTATTGAGGTTATCCAGTGTCCCACGCCGCCTCGTTTAGTTCCCGATTCATTGAGCTGTGTGTGTGTGTTTGGTTTCTCTTTGGAAGCCGTGACAGCAGGGAGAGAGGAAGGAGCTCTCTGGGTCAGGAAAACTCACAATCCTTTTTATTGGCCCTGCACATCAACTACAATTACACACACACACACACACTTACACACACCTCCGTATTTATGATCCATGAAAGACACCACAGGAGAACGGTTGATTGGTCAAAGGTCGCAATGATGTCATTACACAAGTTTCCGTGCCGTCTGACAGAACGAGGTATAAAGAGATGGGGAGAGAGAGAGAGAGAGAGAGAGAGAGGGAAGGAAAGGAAGAAGAGAAATGGTCCCTGCAGAGATTCATGACCACATCACTGGAAAGATGTGAGAGCAATTTCCAACTTGAAGCAGATGTAAAATCAAAACCTGCAGTCCTGGGACAGTGAACTACAGTTGGTCTTTTTTTTTGCTCTTTTTTTTTTTTTTTTTTTGCAAAAACATCATTGTCTGAAAATTGCAGACTCATCACTTGACATGGTATCTGTGTCCAGAAAAGGGAATGCATTGCTAACCCCTGTCTCAGCAGACTTTATATTTAGAAATGTCCTATATTCAAAAAGTTGTTGCATTACGTAATAATGGAGAGTACAGGGTTGCGACCGTAGGAGTCATCATGCATTTATCCTGGATCTAATCTGCACTGATAATGCAATAAAACAATTTATTCAATCTTGAATTCTAGATCATAGATTAGCATTTTTCAAATATGTTTTAACTTGTTTATATCCTCTAACAGCTGAAAAGAGAGCAAAAACTGACTTTGCCAAATAGTTCGGCCAGCGTTGGTTCAACAAGCATGTAGTAAAAAGTGAGACTTGTATAATGGCTGTTGTCTGTAGCTAGAAGTATTATGGACGCTATTGCTGTATGGCGTTTTATAAGCCTGCAAAAACAAAAATGCTGTGGACTAAGCCGCTTCTATTACACCCCTGATTTGAAAGCACAAACAAATGGAAAAGCAACCTCAGTAAAAGTCTGTAGTTGCACTCTCCAGAGGTCCATTTGGTTTTACAAGACATCAGTACAATAAAGAAGAGTAGCAGTTTTATGCCCAACACAGAAGCTTTAGGTTTCATCGGTAAACTTGTGTGTTGGTCATTCCAGTCTCACGTCCTCTTAAAGAGTTTTTCAAATTCAAGTCTCATTGTTTTTAATTGACTTTGTGCACTAACACACAGACACCAACACTGACACACACCAACACACACACACACACACACACACACACACTATAAAACTGTATTACGACTGGAAGTCAGGCCATAGAGCAGAATAGCCAATAGTATAACATGACTCAGTGCTCCTATTGACTGTCCTCAGCTGACTCTGTCTGCATCTGGAGAGTCCATTTGCAAAAACAGATATCTTGAGTTGTTTTCATTTCTATAAAACATATTTTTTTCCAGATAATATAAAAAAGAAACAGACAATATTGTGACAGAAGTTTGGATTTAAGATTCAGATAGTATTTTATATGAAGCATTATATACAACAGTCAATCTTTATTATTTATTGATATTTTTTAGGAATGGCACGTATCTGTTTCTGCAAACGAACTCTTCATCTGCTAAAGTAATGAAACAAACTTCTTGTTTGTGGTTGTAACTGTCAGACTCAAAACTATAGTCCTATTAAGATTCAAAATTTTGTCCGAAGGAAACCCTCTGTGTTTCATTTCGTAAAACTGGGAGTGACAACCAGCTGATGTGATCTGGGCAGGGAAAGTGAGTCTCACCAACTAATGCTGAAGTGCCCTTGAGCAAAGAACTCAACCTTTGCCTGCTGCAGTGACAGACATTAAAAGACTGTTGAAATAGTCCACTTGCAGGTATAAATGTGCATAAGTGAAGTATGAATCAAGGTTTTGCTGAGAATGAGTACATCAAGCTTAGTGGACCTTTCTGAGTTGAATATTGTTTAATGTGCTTTATGTATTCATTTTGACATGTTAATATAACTTTCATAAATGAACGAGACTCAAGATGAAGACTGGCAGGCTGTACTGGCCCTGTGCACTGCATTTTGCATTATGTGCCACAGGGCTGGATATCATGGGGAAAAATACTGCACTGATTTACAACACAGAGACAGATTGCTTCCTGGCACAAAACAGAAAGAGGGCCACTGTTCTTCCAGAGTCAAAGCTTTCAGTTTCTCCCAATAACAGATGGGGAAATGAGTGAAAGATTAAACCGAAAAATCATTTTCAACAAGCTTCTGGATGGGAAATGGAGAGGGACAGAAACAGTGAGGGAAGACCAAATGAGCACATTTCATCACCTTAGCCGTTTATGTCTCTGTTTTTTTGTCTTTCCATTCGCTCTCCTTATGTTTCCCATTTTGAATATCACCATTATCTCCCACAGAGAACCACGTCAGCTCACTGGTTTAATGCAGCACAGGTCTCTGGCAGTTCCAAGGCTCCTCACGGACAAAGAGTGTGTATTTGTGTGCATACATTGTGCATTATGCATACAATACACACTTGACACTCTGACCCCATCTCCCATGCAGCTGAGTGAGAGTTCAAAGGTCAGAGCAGAGCCCAAAGCAAACATAACTCTGCCATGATGTCAGCATCTGCTCATCCTGTCTCACTATCTTCACTATCTGTCTGACATGTGTCGACGGGTTGACTCACTCACTGACTGAACGGGTCATTAGCTACAGGGTGGCACAGTGAGGAGGGAGACCACCCTCCTCACTGATGACCAGGGGTCAGGCCCTCATGTCAGCACCAGTCTGTCTTGCCGAAGTGCCCTTGAGCAATGGACTGAATCTTTACACATACTGCAAGAGTATCAGATTCAAGACTCCACCAGGATGTGGTCTGTTTTAATGGCATAGTTCACCCATTTTGAAAGATGTGGATATCCAGGGCAGCAGTGATGCTACATGCTCCTCTCATCATTCCTGCTGTGCTGGATACTGGCTTTCTATTAGCCTCCTGTTATTGGATAGATATCAGTTAGCTCTGTCTAAAAAATAACCCTTTTGCTTTTTGTGATGCTACTGTGGCTATGTTGTTGTGATATGCTGGCTCAAATGAGCAGAAAAGAAGACTTACTGTTTGGGCGATCAGCTTTCAAAATAAGATTGTAAATGTCCAATACTGTCTAAAACCATCTGTCTGTATATAATCTTCAAATCCAATAAAGTTAAGACTCAGATTAATTTTGATGTCACAATAATAATGAAAGATGTTATAAAAATATTTTAACTATATATTACATGATGCAGAATACACAAAAATACAGACTGCATCAGAAAACTGCTCCGCTCTAGGGATGGGTATCGTATCGATGCATGGATTTTTAGAAAGAATTCATGTCTATCCAAGCAGGCCTCTCTCATTTCTAAACTACAATGCAGATATCACGGAGAGAGCCAGACCGTTGGCCATTTAAGGCAAGATGTTTAAAGATTCATTCCATCGATTAACTTCATTTGTGGAAATTCCCTGGAATCGTCGTATTTCTTGTAAGTTTGACTCACCAACAGATGGTGTTTCCATCAGATTAACTAAGAACTAAGAACAGTGGCTGAGTGATGTGGTAAATGAGGTCAAAAATGGAAAATGGCCTATCGTTAACGGTGCTGTTACCAGGTTATCAAACGGAAAATATTGCTATTAACTGTGTTTAGATTTAACTATGGCCATTCTTCAACATGACCCAGAGTCGGCTCTTGAAAACCCAAAGCTGAGGTAAGAAAAATGTAGCAGAAAATAGTCTATTTGTCACTCACCTTAAATTTCATATTATATATTGGCCAGACCGTGGTAGTGTGTATTTTTGACCCTATGTGGAAAAAGGCATATTATGGGAGGGGTAAATAAATGCAACCATTAAATTATTTTGCTTCAGTTACTAATTAATACATCAAAAAAACACATTTCTGATGTTAAATCGTTCTCCTGCATCACTACAGTGCATAAGTCAACTCTTCATGGAATTGGATCACTTTTGGTAAAGCTTGGAAAAGTTCCTAGAAGTTCTTGAGCAGTTCATATGTGTAATTCCAGCTGGTTTAGACCATCTGGCTCCATGGAGATTGCGTCCCAACCTTGCTCTACCCCTCTGTCTCTCTTTTCACCGCTTCATTTAGCTGAGGAGAGGTTTTAAGATCTCGCTAAACTGACCACTAAACACTGGAGTCTGGAAAATTTGGGAAAGTGTGAAACTGTGTGTTGCCGTGGGGGGTCTGGATCCTCGTCTGTGTTAGAAACTGTGATAATTTCCCGGCAGAGGAAAGAGAGAGAGAGAGAGAGAGAGAGATAAAGAGAGAGAGAGACTTTACCAGTTGTATTCTCAGTACAATACCTGCTTTCAGCTTTAGGGGAAATGCCTTCTCACACATGGCTGCCTCTTTGAGCGCCCTTGGTTACACTCACACACACGCACACGCACACACGTTCTGAATTTAGGATGTTTTTAGGAGCCTGACTCTCGTTTGAAGGTCAGATGTTTGCATCGCTGTAGTTTTTCGTTCCTCAAAATTCTTACCATTCCCTCTCTCTCTCTCTCTGTTTGAGCTCTCTACTCTGTAATTTTGGTTTTTCGGGTTTACTCCTTGGGCAGCGGACAGAAAACCCTCCTAGCTACACAAAAACAACTCCAGCCTGTCTCTGACCACAGCCAGAGAAAAACACACAGAAATAAGCTGTGGATATAGCATATCATGCAATAAAACCAGATCCCGCGATCTTCAAGATGGCACCGCCACCCATGGAAAATTACAGCCTCTCTCTCCGTGGATTGTACATCCAGCAGAAAAACAAAATAAAACAAAACAAAAAAAGGAGCGCACATTTTAGGGATTTTGGTTGTAAAGGCATTGGATGGCATGGTGAAATGGCTTTTTTTGTATTTTATTGATGGTAAAACTGGTTACGATTGCATCCCTACTTTGGTTATGATCTTGTTACATAGAAATTTTAACGTACATGATTTTTAAATATTAGTCTAATTTAACAAGCAACACCCTTGCCAAGAAGCCTCGCATCTACACTGTATTTTATATCATGTGCCACCAGATTGAAGTGCTTTATGGCACAAAATTCACCGGTCTTCCATCACAAATGAAGCAAAAAGCTTGTAAGGAGTTAAAACACAATCCTCTCCAACATATTTATCCTCTTCTGCAAAGCATCCTCTCCGTGACGTAAAGCAAAGAGGTCGGGGAATGTGGTCTTAATTTGGAGAAACACGAACACCAACAACACCGTCGGTGTGAGATAGAGGCCCCCAGTTGTCTGGGCCATGATCTCATTTGTTTGGTTGTTGTCAGGCCGGGCACCTCCCATCACACGGGTTTCATTGAATTAGGCTCATGACGCATCCTAAGGCATCCCAAAATCACTCACCCTGACATTAAACCAAAATTAACAGCGTCTCGCCCACTCATTTCCACCCTCACCTCCACAGCACAGCTGGTTTACAACAGGTTTGAATTTTATGATATGTATTCTTGATATTATTGTGCAGTAAAACCTTCAGAGGTAGCTGTATACTGAAAGATCTAACATATGACTTCATTTAAAGACGGCTATTATCACTCTGCGGCAAGGCGCTAAACACAGATATTGTCATTACACCAAAACAGACAACTGAGCCACAGCATGGTTTTCCAATGGGGAACATAAGACAACATGAGCTTTCATTAAGAGCCTAGTATAGACTCTGCAAAAATATAAAATGTTCCTCTTTCCCCGCAGAGGTTTTGTTATAGTCAGTTATTAAAAATGACATGCAGCTTTGTCTATATGTTTACCAGATGTGTGTGTACATGTGTGTGTGAGGGAGAGAGGAGAGGAAAGAGGGGAGTGGGGGTTTAATGCAGGGGGGGAAAGACCCAGAAGATGACTCGTCTCATGAGAGCTCCAGAGGCTGAACCAGCGAGGGCGGCGCTCGCGAGGAAGTGGCTGTCTCTGGGTAACTGTGGCCGGGATGAAAGGGGAGGAAGCCAGTGGGCCCCGGAGGATCCCTGCCCGGGGTCTGTGGTGGGCTGCGGGTCTAGATCTGTAGGGAAGAGAGACGTTGACATACGCACAGACACACACGCGCGCGCACACACACACACACACACACTGAACATGTATGTTAATGAGAGGCTATCCTCTGGGTCTGGCTAGCAGATGAGGCTAATTGCTTCCATCCTTTTCAGAAAACACGATGTCCAACTCAAGGGAACTATATTATACTACACCAGCATACATAGTAGAGCTTTGATTTTCTTTCTTTCTTTCTTTCTTTCTTTCTTCCTTTTCTTTTTTCTTTCTTTCTTCCTTTTTCTTTCTTTCATTCTTTCATTCTTTCCTTTCTTCTTTCTTTCTCTCTTTCTTTCTTTCTCCCTTCCTTCCTTCATCCGTGCATCTAAAAGCTGTTTCAACGCTGTAGCTAAAGGGGTAATCCTCTCTCGCTCTTTATCTCTTTCTCTCCAGACATTCCTGTGTTACCAATAAAAGAGGTTTTGCCCTCGAGGACGGGTCAGCCACAGATGTGTCTAGCAGATTAACCCTCCTCGGACCAGATGAAACATGTCAGTCCAAGTTTTGAAACATGCTTCTTTGTCTTTGTACAATCACTCTCATATCCTCTCTTACTTCTTCAAAGTCTTAGAGTTTCAGAGTACTTTAAGTTCAGGGTACTCTACCTCAATTTTTTGCTGTTGAAATGATCAAATATCCGCTTGAGGGATCAAGTCCATCTTATCGTCTTCATCTTATCTTTCATTTTAATCAGAGCAGGTATGCAAAAGACAAAACAAGGCTTTTGCTTGATGAGATCATATCCAGTTGAGAGTGACAGGAAAGAGGGCAGGGAGAGGATGACATGCAATGATTTTGTGTGGCTTGTGAGTGCTGAACTACAGAGACATCGAGATATTGGGGCAGAGGTAGCTTAGAAGTTAGATAAGCAGGTTGCCTGGAGGGTTGCTAGTTTAAATCCCCAAAACGGTAAAGAGGAAAGTCAATCCGAAGACATCAGTTGTCTCCGAGTAAATAAAGACTGACAAAAACATACCCTTGGCACCTGGATTCAATTTTCAAGACTGAATCAAGCTGAGTGATGTTTATGTAACTTGAGTCTGTCTCTGTGAAAAATAAGTCCAGCTGCTCTGTCATTTGTGACTGAACTTCGATTGGTTTTGGTTTTGGTGAGTTACATGAGATTAACCTGAGTTGATTTGTTTATTTGGATTCAGCAAGGTAGTGTGACCTTTACCTGCCACTCGTTTTCCATAAAATCCTTGTGTCTATAAAATACAGGACTAATACAGTACACAGGACAACAGATATAGGTGTCTTTCTCTCTCATTATACCTCCCCTGTCATTTGGAGCTAGGAACTCCAAATTATTATGGTAGTTTTCCTCTATGACATCTGTAGGGTGTCCTTGGATGAATTAAACCACAAAGGTTTTGGCAGGTCACACACCTGGAGTCAATTACTGTGTTCAACGATCAGGGCTGGGTTTCCCCATGAGTTTTCTCAAAGAAGGGTTTTGTATGGGACCAATGGATTTTTTTGTGTATGCTCTCATATTTTGTTTTTTTCTGTGTTGCTCGATGAAGCCCTCTGGGATGAAAATGTTATAATGTGACAGTGTTATAATATAAAATCTCTGCTTAGTTGTCACATGTTGTTAACAGTTTAAAAAGAAGACTGCTTCAGTATGTTCCAGTAAACTATAATTACAACCATAATACCTACTGTGATGGGCTTTTAAGGTGAAAAGTCTGTTTCAGCCTTTCACTTCACATGAAGCCAGGCTGGCATTTCCTCCCAAATTCCAGTTCAGGTTCATTAATCCATATAGCCCCTTACCACAGGCATGTCTCAAAGGTCTTTAAGCAGGAGCCTGCCCAGGTGTAACTAATCAACAATCAATCATAGAACAGAAGGACAGAACACAAGCACAAGGAAATAAAACAAAGTTCTGGTGGGACATAGCAAGCCAACCTGTCCTACACAGCCTTGTCCAAGCATCATCATCAAGCAGCACCTTTTTAGGGAAAAAATGAAAGAAACTGTGGGTGGGCCAAGTCAAAAAGAGATCCCCCCTGAGATGGCTGACCTGTATTTTTAATGTTATTTATGTATTTATTTATTATTTTAATATTGATTTCCACTCAGAATTACATTTTACATGTATCGACTGGGCTGTCAAACACACATTTATTTACATTATTTCTTTATGCAATAATAACCCATTAAAAAATCATGTAAATTAACGTGGTCACAGTTCTTGCTTTCTAATTTTGAACTTCTGTAGTTGGATGATGTCAGACTCATGGCGCTCGCTGTATGTCATATATTTTCACCCTCATATTTCATGTAACTCTCCATTGTGAACACGTCATAAAGCATGCAAAGCTGCAACATCATAAAGATCAAGATTTTCTAAAACTTTATAAGCCCTGGCCTTGACCGAATACTTCCTGAGTGAGGGAGAAGGTATGAAAACATGACTTCATGCAAGAGGCCTGCATGGGCATAGCTGGAGAATCAAAGGCTCCTAATGGAGAATGTCTGCCAAGAAATGTGCTTTTGCCTCTGACGTTCACATGCACGCATGCACACACACGCATGAGCAACATACACACACACACACTCAGTCACTCACTCTCACATACACACACATGCGTACGATATTTAGAGCAGGTGTTGTTTCAGTAGTGTTGAAAGGAATATCAAGCCATAAAACTAAGTAAGGCAGCCTTGCAATCTGTAAAATTTATACTTGCATGTTTCAATGCCCCCAATGCGTTACAGGCATCCATTTTGAAAAACCCAATATCATTTCACTTACCCCCTAGCAGTTATGTAGGACAGTGGTGATGCTGTCTTTCTATCATCATTACTGGGTACCAAAAACTAGATGCTAACCGTTAGCCACCTGGCACTGAGGTGTACTTCCCCTCAGCTAACATTTTTTGCATTGAAATAGCTACATTATACATATGAAACATGTCACATTTTGAGGAAGATGAAGATGAGCCCGACCTTGCGATCCAACCATAGTTTGTTCGAGCTGGAGTACACAGATGTACAGGTGGCAGAAATGGATGCTGCTCGTACTGCAGCTACAGGTCAGCCAGAGGACAATGTTGGGCTTGATCCCCAGCCTATGCCCAGAGGATCAGGACTATGGTGGTTTACTTGTGCTGTGTGCCAAGTTATGCAGATTGAGGTTGAGTGCGGCTGTTGCAACAGGTGGGACAACATCAGGGGTGTCTGCAGTTAAAGACTGAATCTTCTTCCAAAATGAAATCACATTTTGCTATTAATAATGGGACACTTTGTATAGTTTTCATATTAACATCATGTCTCTTTCTAGTCTATACAGGCTGGTGGCATGCAGGATTGTCCTGGAATGGGCTAGGGATAGACCACTCCAGGACAGTCCTAATCCTTGTAGATTTCTGCCATCCTGCATCGTCCTGGTCATCAGGGAAAGTTGCCCATTACCTACGGGACACAATGTGGGCTTCAAGGCAGAGGAAGCAGACCTGGCCTATTATAAGATCCTGCATCTTCCCGCTGTCTTAAATTTTTATCACAGCCATATGTACCACCACAAACTGATCTGAATACAAACAAGTGTGTTCCAGATTGTTTACGATTTAGACACTCTCGAAAGATCAGGATGTGTACCAAATGAGTCAAGATGGCCATTGTAAGGCGTGCACAGCTGTTAGAGGCTCAAGCATTTGGTCTTGGTTGGCATTTTCTGAGATATAATCACGGGGAAAACACAAACAACAACAACAACAACAAAAGTGCTCAACACACACACACACACACACACACTGAGCCAATATGTCTGATTTCCCTGTCTGACAGAAGCAAGCAATAAGAAGTGCTGGTGAGTCAGCGGAGGCCAAGCTGGAGGGGGCCCATAAAATCTGGTCTTGTGGCATCTGCCCAATGACCCATCTTGGAACAAGGCCCTGGAATCCCAGCAGAAATCCTCCACAGACTATGAATAGTCACAAAGGACTCAGGGAGCCAAAGGAAGCCGGTATAAGCAGCTGCGCCTGGATTGGACAGTGCAGAATATTCATACATATCTGTCTGTCTGTTCAATGGCATTTTACAATGTTCTGACGCCTCATCTCACCCCATCTCATTCTACGTTTAAATATCGGGCAAAGTTTTTCAAGCACACACACTTGACTTGGGAACGCGCATGAATTATGCACTCTGAGCTGCCATAAAAGCTGTTTTTATGTTTTTAAGAGACTTCAAACATCTGTTTATAAACCGCCTCCAGACGCTCTGTCTCAAGGACAAAATCTTTGACCAAAGAAATTGTAACAGCTGGTTACGTGTATGGAAAAGTAACACTGCTCATTATGCACGCATGCGTATGTGTGTGTGTGTGTGTGTGTGTGTGTGTGTGTGTGTGTGTGTGTGTGTGTGTGTGTGTGTGTGTGTGTTTCTCGGAATCTGCAGCCAGACTGTTGAA
>OMLF01040634.1:18581-33398 GCA_900302615.1 Holocentrus rufus | reverse complement strand
TAATTAGGACATTTTAAACAGTCTTCCAACACCGAGCCAAACATGAAAGAGAGGAACCTGGAGGGGCCGGGGCTGTAAAATTACTCCCCAGTCCCCAAGTTGCTTTTGTTGAGACTATAATGCAGCAGGATAAACAGAGATCTGGACGCTGCATGCAGAAAGGCCACTAACTTTTTCCAAAGGCCTTTTTCATGTGTGGGCTGGTGATTCATATAGAACACACTCACACACATACATACACTCACATGCACCCAAGGCAATGCCTATAGCAGCTGTGCTAATAAGTCTGGACCCCCTTGAAGAACACATCTGAAGGGTTTTTTTTTCCCCAAATCGATACATGCTTTTCAGGTAAAAATGCTAGCTCAAGTTTATGGCTGACTATTAAAAAAATGTATCTGGTTACATTCTTTAACTGGTACCATTTTAAGAAATATTCAGACATTTCATAAATATTTATTAGTGAGTTTTAATTTTCATGCCAGCAATTACTTTGATTAGATACCACACCATTTTTCAAACAGTGGATATCTCATTTTGAATTGAAACTTAATTTGTATAGTCTTATGTCTTACAGTGTTCCCTTGCAATGTACTGTAAGCCAAGGGTGCTTTAATTTGAACCAAGTGTATCTGCATGCACTGTCTTGCCATGAAAGTTTGCTGTAATACATCATGTGTCTGCACCATCACACCAAGTCAAGTTCTTGTATATTTGTTATACCCAACAAGAAAACAAGTTGTTTTTCTCCCTGATAATATCGATTTTTATCACTTAGTAGTTTTAACATGTTGAAGCTTTTATGAACCCAACTAAGGGCCAGTATTCTAATAATAATGCTGTTTATTAATGTGCTTCAAGTCAATTGGAAGATAAACAATATTTGCAGATCCATTCACTCGTCATCAAGTATCATAAGTCAAAACCTATTTTACTATATACAGCACCACTTAAAAAAAACACAGTTCACAGTCAGGAAATGAAACATACACAACAAATGCATGACAGTGAATATGCATTAAGATAATATCAAGCTCCACCTCTGAGCTCCCATCCAATACCAAATTTATCATTGCTGACTTCAGTCTTGCTAGCCGTGCTCATGGTGGCTGATTCAACACGTATCATCAGCATCTGCGGCAGAATGGCAACCTTCACCTGAGTAACTGTGAACTGCCATGAAATGAGTGGAATCAAATCTCATGCCAGCGATTTCGGTTAAGTTGTCGGGGAGGCGTCAAGACTGGAGGCCTGCCTTCTGCTTTCTCACTTCAGCAACTGCTTGGTACCCAGTAGATCTTGATCTGCTTTGACTAAGATATAAGTATAGACTAAGATTGCTCCTTCATGGTAAGGCGCACTTCATTGCCATACATACATTACAATGACTGACCCAACAACAAATCCGTTCAAATTGTGAAACCAAGATAATTTTACTCTCATTATCCTTCTATTTCACCTCACATACGTTTGCAATCCTGAGCTGCTTTCCGCCACAAGCCCTATAAATAAAACTGGAGCTTATGATTATTATTTTGCCAAAGATGGTAATACTAGGTTGTGGGGGTATGTTTTCGTCAGAAATAATAACCAGCGCCTGCCAGGGTTCAGAAGTGAGCCTGTCGAGACTGTTGGAGTCAATTCAAGGTTAATTTGGAGATCTGGCCTCTGCCAAAAATAACCATGGTCCTCTTTCCCAAAGCGGTGGATGATTTGTTCAGATTTAACAAGGGCTGGTAAAGTAAGGGCTGCTAAAGTAATCATCAGGTATAGCCAGAGCCACTGTTTTAACAGTCTGATTTATTCTTACAAAACTAATGTCTCCCATGTGTAACTGTATAGATAGATAGATAGATAGATAGATAGATAGATAGATAGATAGATGGATAGATAGATAGATTTGTCTTGCTGACAAAACAACCAACTTGGTAGATACATGAGAGTGAAATGTGGCTGAATCATATATGTGCATGCAAGCAAACACACCTAGACACAAAACCACATGCAAACAAGCACATTATGGTATGAAAGCACATACATCTGCCATGTGTTAAATCACATTGTATTGTGAATCTTCTTAGACAAGAATCAAGGCCCACTGAAAGCCACCTTTAGAAGAGGAAGGCTATTTTATTTGTGTGTGAGCCAGTTAAAGCAGGGTAAATCAGGAACATGTTCAGACCCTGGTGGAAAACATGGTCTAGAGCCGTCTCCCACAATCCATCATTCACAGACTCAAGGCTGGTCATATTTTTAAAGTTCTAAAGACTTTGTAGAGAGGGGTCAGCATTTTTTTCTCATATTTTCAATGTTATCTTAAGACCATTGCCCAACATTTTTTAGCCGTTATGTCACATACCTTTACTAATCAGTGTTTACTGAAAAAACTTGACCTCTGGCGGTCCCTAAAGCCAATTTTCTCCATACTCTTACAAGCATGCAGAATGTATCTTTCTCATGCCAACATGTAGACACGCTTGCATGCTCACATACAGTATATGCGCCCACACACACACACATGCACATACATTGGTGAGATAACATCCCTGCAGCTGTTTCAGGGAGTGAGTGATGGGCTATGCCAGCTCCCAGAGTGCACTGTGGGAAAGAGGCTGACAGGAGAACAGCACTGTTGCATCATCACCATCATTTTTCACCTTGGATTCAGGTCTGGCAGAACGCAGTGGAATTCAGTTTCATTTTAGTGCTTTCATTGCTCAATCATCCAATTCAATTCAGCCAACTGGCTCTTAATGCCGGCTCGTGCGGCCAACTCACGACTGTAAACGGCAGACTGACTAAACTATTTGCTGCCATCTGCTGGACATTTGATGTAAATGTAAAAGAAGGAAGCTGTGTTGGTTGTTTGCTATTGCATATGTTAGAAGTTAAGGTTTTAGCTGTATGTAATTGTAAATTTACGTGTTGGGAATGTTTTAAAATATATGTTATTGATTGTCTGTTAATAAAGCAAAAATAAATCTTTCATTTGATATCGGGGACGTTGGGCACGTTGCTATGGCAACCAACCAAACAGACGCTGGGATTTATATCCGCTTTATTTTTATGTTAAAGACAAAAACTGAAACATTTTAAACTAATGCAAACGTAAGTAACTATAAGCTGTAGGTCAAACATAAGTAGACCCGAAGGCGTGTCACGTCCCTGAATCATTTTTACAGGTAAGAAAGTTACATAGCTAAAGGTTTGGGTAGTTTTGAGTGTATTTGTGGCTAGCAGTGCTTTAGCGTCTCTGTCAGTCGAATGCTAGCTAACTCAGCTAGCTTGCACTTACAAGTTTGAGTGACTGCTGGTCATTGGTTTGAATGTCAACTATAACGCTATCTGTGTGTCTGTTGTGGGTCACCACATTATCATTACTTCTTTTTCAAGGAAAAGACGGTTCATGTTTCGAACTTTTCTGTCGCAGTCACTGACTAGCACTATCTCAGTGTGCTTTCATGTCATGGTTTCTGTGCTGCACACACACACCAACAAACATGCAAAGAAACAGACATAACCCAGTAAAATACTCTGACTACTGCAGCAGCTACTGCTACTACTATTACTGCATGCTGTTGTGTCTTATCCAGCAGCCTAAAACTAACTCACACATTTTCTCCTGTATTCTAGTTTTCTGAATGTACCATGGTGCCATTGAAATATTCCGAGCATGACTTAAAGTTTTGGTGTTATTTTGATAATACTTCTGTCCAAACAATGCACATTTGCAAAGCCACGGTAAGAACTTGCTGTCTCTGTGTGTTCCTGTGTTTTTTGCTCCAGTATGAGCCAATCTGAGGAGCAACAGAGTAGCAGGCCTCCCAGCAGAGGAGATGAGGAACCGGACAATCAGGAGGAGGATGAAGCACCTCTAGTGGCCTTAGCACCTGACGCCTCGCTTCCAGATGAGCAGCCCTCTAACCCAGTTATCTCTAAAGAGAAATTATTCCAGAGCATAGATGAGGTAAGTGTTGCATTCTCCACACCAGCCACTCCAAATGTATTCAGAGTTTGGTGTTTTCTTCAAGGTGATCACAAAAAATCTTAGATGTATGGGCTGCTTAAGAGAGAAAAAACTTTAAAATTGGCAGCAGCAGTCCTGATGGTATCATTTTCTTTATTTACTTAAAATGAAAGATTATAAATGCTTTCAAAAGATTAGCCCATATGGTATTTATTAGCGTTGGAAGCTAGGCCTATATGTTTTTGACTAAGTATTGTGAACTTGAATACATTGTATGGATGGATGTTTTTATTCATTTTTTCATCACATACAGTAAACAAACACTAAAGTAACAGGCCCACACTCTGGTTCAAATTTGTGAATCTGGTTTACAAATTTGGTTTACGTTCACCTGAATATCATTTTTTTTTATAATTCTTTTCACAATTATTCAGCATCTCATACACCCTGTTATTATAGGTTTGCATCTCATACTTCCATCATTACAGGCCTCAGATAACCCAAGAGTAGCCCTGGCTAGTTTAGACCATCTTAAGCCTCAGTGACAGACAGTAGTCCTTTGTAGTTCAGTGGGTAAAACTGAACACTAAAATTGTGAGGGTTAGTGGTTTGAATCTCACTGTGGATAATCATGCTAAACATCTAGATTCATGGTATTGTAGGGTGCTCATTTTATGTCCTCTTATAGTAGAAACAGATTACAGATGCTTTCAAAAAAATAGCAATCAGTAAAATGTGGAACAAGGTCAAATATAGTAATGCACACAGACATGTAGTTGGAACTTTATTTATGTTTTGATATAAAAAGTAAGTGTATCTTTTTTTTTAGAATGACAGTTGATGCTGAATGATAGAAAAGCTCAACTATGTACAAACACACATAGCTCTAAATGTACACACATAATTATTACCTATGAACGGTCCCTACACATTCTTTATCATTGTTCAAATACCTCAAATATCAATAATCATTAGTCCTTGTATGAGCCCATATATTAGATATATAAAAGCTATCATACCTCACACAAAATAAAATAAATACTGTACATGTCCTTTAGCTGAAACCTTTCCTTCTCATGCACCTTCCCCATTCAGTGTGTATAGATGGAGTAAGTGATGCTATACAACTTTCTAACACTAGGCAGCAGTATTGTACAAGTGATGTGTCTGAGATCATGTTTTTATTATGATTTTATTATATATATATATATATTTTTTTTTCATATCTGGAAACTGGTGGGTGACATTGTGAAATGTGCAGTAGTTCAGTTTACCCAGAGCTATAGATGGAAAGCAGTTTGAACAATGCAGTTTTCACTTGCAGAAATGTCCATGACTGTTGTCAAGCAGAATTTGCCGCGGTGATACATTAACAAGATGTTCCGATGTGGTTAAGTACAACACAGGCGTACCTCCTTCTGCACTGCTGGCCAAAATTGTTGTGTATCACTGACTATAAGGGTTATTTCAATAAAACAGTTTGAAACCGACCCCAGCATGAAGTCTTTCACAATGGATTTCTGATGCACTTTTGTCACATCAGCTCTCATATACCTCACTTGAGTGGCTGCTGTTAATTATGAAACCACTTAGAGCGGGGAAAATGATAGCTCATTAGATTTTAGTGCTACTCCGTGCTGTATGGTCCCTCAGTTGTCACAAAGGCTTACATAGCAGGAGGCAGTGGGACAGAGGGTGCAGAGATGTCAGAGATATCGTGAAAAATCTCTCATTGTTACCTTCCATGTAATATCATGGCCCTTGAAGGAGGCTGGCCTTTACGCAGCGTGTGTGGATTTTTATTAGTCCGTCATTATCCATAGTCCACAGTCCTTTATTTTCAGCATTTCAATCCAGCGTTTCGAAGGCCACACTTAACTAGGGTGGGAAATTTATATCTCTGTTGATTTTTTTTCTCACATTTTTTACTATTACTGCATTCAAACTGTCTTTGGGGCTTATAGTCTTTTTCAGTGTGAGTACATGTATGTGTGTGTACATGCATGACTACGAGCATGTGTGTGGGTGTCTGCTCGTGCCTACCCGTCCCTCCATTCTCTGTCTGTATGTGTTTGCGTCCGCCTGTCTGTCTCTTCATCTGTTCATGTCCTATCAAATGTTTCTTCTTGTCCTCTTTAAGGAGCGTAGTTCTTGGGCCTTATCATCATCTTGACTGTCTTGAAGGCCTGCCTGTAGTTGGTAGGGTAGTACTCTGTCGACATGTTGTGCCAGGTCCCCCAGAAGATCCCGTTCCTGACTCCCTTGTACCTCTTGTGATAGTACTTTCCATTGAGGTTGGCGGACATGCAGGCGTCAAACCACCATCCGGAACTGTAATAGGCGCCGCAGTTTCCAGAGGGGTACATATCGTTGTCACGGTCAGGTGTGCTAAAGAACTTCTGGTCATGGTTGAAGTGCTTGTTGAAACTGATGGCATTCCCAGCGGTCCCACTGCAATGATAATCATCACATTGACATCAGTATATCAGGTGCAGTTGTCAGCTGTGCCTACCGTGGCAGCATACAAATGTTGGTGACACTTCAGGGCCAAAGTCCTCAATCTTTTGTCACATCAGAGTACCTACCCATGTAAATTCACATTAGACATGCCACCCTGAGCAGGTAACATTTTTCTTTTTTAGTATTGGAAGATTGGAACTACGTTCTGAAAGTGGGGAGAATAAATATATATGGTTTGCATACATTTCTCATTTGCTGCACCCCTCTTGGAACTTACTTCCAGCAAAGGGAATCCTTTCTTAATTTTTCAAGGGACTGTCGTCCAGCCTAGCTCTCTCCCCAACTTCAGTATGAATATTTGATCACACGCACCCCTACATATACATTACACATGAGCAGAGAAACAGTTACTGTACCTGTATCCACTGACAGACAGCCGATAGCGCAGGAACTCATTGGCCACGTAGAACTGGTCATACTTTGCATACTCCCTGACACCCTCAAAGTCCTCCAGCTCAATGCGCAGGATCATATCTTTGGCCTTGGTCAGCAGGTGGATATGGTCATTGCCCAGCCAGAACTCACTCCTGCAGGTTAGGACAAGGTAGAGAAATAGGGGAAGGAGGTGGGGTAGTGTTAGGAAGGGTTGGAGAGAAAAGAGGGATAAATTATAAAAAATGGATCATACATTTGGACTTGATTAGCAAGTGAGTATGCTTGTTATACAGATAGAGTTTATTTTTTCCTACAGGGGACGAGACTAAATGGAGGCGAGATAAAGAGGATAGAAGAGAAATGGGTTTTAGAACAAGAGGTAATCCTAATATTTCTTAAGACTTTAGGTTAATAACTGGACATGGTGATTTTCCACAGCACAGAGGAGAATAGACGAAGGACTTGAAAAGCAGCCAAAGATTTACAGTATTTGAGTATTTACTTTCCATCCTGTAAAGGTCCCAAAGCCATTTTTGGAAGAAGCACCCAAAAAAGATTTGAACCCACACAGCCACATACCTGAGGTTCCCAAACCCTTTCTTGTACTCAGTCCAGGTACGGTTGAAGCTGATGGACCCGTTGAGTCTTTGCTGTATGACGGTCCACCCGCCTCCGAAGGACTCCATGTCACAGAAGACCTCAAAGGTCCCGTTACGGGGATCGGGGGTCACGCGATACACGCCGTTCTTCCTCCCCTCCAGTGCATTATAATCTGAGCAGTCCCTCGGGGCTAAGATGACTGCGGGGGAGAGAAAGAGACAAGAACAGGAAATTTTAAGTGGAATGCTTCTAAATGATGTTATTCAATGATCTTTTCACTTTTTTTCTGGCACAGTTCTCAGAAGCAGCAACATGTTGTAATCCAAAAAGCCCCTAAGGGTGAGGGTGACTGGAAAAACAGAACATAACAAACAGAACAGAACAAAACAGTAAATAAAAGAAGATAAGTTAGATGGAAGTACAGCAGTAGCCCCATTCATGTATTTGGCTTGCATGCAGGGGTTTTTCTTGAGTGCTTACAGTACAACCAAATTTGTACATTGTGCCAGTACTGTCCTTCAGCCAACTCATTACTACGATGCCCCAAAACACCAAACAGATGAAAACAGAACAAAAAAACAAAAACAAAAAAAACACAAAAACAAAAAAATTGTTCTATAAACCAGTCCTCCCAGGGATGGAACCAATAGTAGTTTAGCAAACCGACTGTAAAAAGAAGACTGTGTAACATCCAAATCTTATGATTCCTGTATAATTTGAATAAATGTATATGATTTCTGTATTTCATGAAATGTTCAAACAAAGCATGTAGAAAAAAGAAACAAAGATGGAAAGAAATGAAGCAAAAACAGAAGGGGGAGAAAGAAGGCGGCTGTCGGAGGATGAGAGTCAGTGACCTTGTCCCCTGTGTTGCACCACAGGCCCACTCCACACAACTCCGCTGTTTTCTAAGATCCTTTCCCCCATCTCTTTTCATACCTGCCCACTTATTTCTCCATCTCATGCTCATGTCCCCTGTGTTGCACTGCAGGCCACTGTATAGAGCTCTGCTGCCTATTGGCCCAAGCCGCAGCAAGGTCCAAAGGCCCGCGTCACTTAGCATTTGGGAAATAAAAGGAACAGACTCATCAAAATGTGGGAAAGTGTAAAATTGGATTAGAGAGGCGTACCCCCTCCCTGCAAGTTTGGGATTCTGGGCCTAAATCATCCTGACACTGGGCACGGAGCATGTGGAGCTCCTCCTGAGTTGTTTGACTCCAGTGCTGACTGCACTTTAGTCATACTGTTAAATCTGTTCAGTGGTTTGGTAGATTACAATAGAGCAAATGTAGGAGGCACCTATGCTGAATGAGCAGGGTCAGTGTTGGATTTTCCTCTCTGAATGGTTAAGGTAGAGAGGGGCAGTCTGGACCAAGTGAAGTCAAGTGGAGAAATTCACACGTTCATGGTAGTACCATTAGCCTACAGCAAGGTCAGACTGAAGTTTTCCTCCCTGATGATTAAGAGAGGGGAAGGTATTTGCAGCTAGATAGGGTGGGAAATATGTACACACGGTATAAAATAAAAAAATACCTGAAAGTAAAACCACCTCCCTTGGTTGTTTTCACTGTTGCCATCTACCTTAATGTCCTTAGTCGAATAATATATGAGTGCTTACCAGGGAAGATGTAAAATGGCTGCAGATGGGTGACTGCGCCATATGGAAAGCAGTCTGGAAGTGAGAGTGTAGTTACCATTTCTGTCTGCATGTTGCATGCAAAGTAAATTCCTTCACTTCCGTCTCCTTCACTTCAACTCCCCGCATTCCTCCATTAGTATACCAGGGCCTCTCTCATCCTCCTCCCTGTTTGTCCCCATCTGTCTAACTGGGCAGCTGTCCTATCAGTGTCCCTAGATAGCCAGGAGCCATCTCATCTCACTAACATGGGCACTGTGCCTGACCTAAATAACTGTAATATCAGCCTCTTTACTGACTGGCTGGAGAACTGCCTGGTTAGCAAACCGGCTGGTTATTTGCTTGAGTGACTGGTTGGATGTTAAGTCAGCTGAATAGCTGCTTGGCTGGCAAGTTGATGCTGTGAGTTGGTGGATGGTTGGTTGTCTGACTGGCCTGCTTACTCCCTGGCTTACTGACTTGACTGATTCCATCACCTGCCTGAGCAACTAAATGACAGATTAATTGAAATGCTTTGACTGACGCTTTGACTTCTTGACTAGCAAACTGTTTGTTTGATTGACAGCAAAGGAAACAAAATCCCGTGTTTTCAAGTGCCTTGTGACAACCAGCACTCATCTAACATCAGCGCTTGTCATCGAGGGAAATGTGTATCCGAACTGATAGTATGGTGTCTTCCCATCATAACACCCTAAATGGAATTTTAGTGTTGGTTTTGATGGAAACAAACTGTCACAGAAAGGCAGCACCCTTCCTTTAGGAAGCCATGCGTTTCCACACTGCAGACAAGCAGTTCCTGACAGAGTAGGGGCCTAATTGTAAAACATACATTCCCTCTGTTTATCATTTAGATAATGTAGCTGAACAGTTACATTTATTGCTTTCATTCACCTTAAGGCTGCAATAAGTTTTGTAGCAGTGGAAATGGAGATCGTTGCTCGCAGCAGGGAGGGGAATTGGCAAAGGGGGTGAAATCAATGTTGATAACACGGTGAGCTGTAAGAAACAAAAGCACCGTCTCTGCAACACTATTTGTCCTCGTTATTGGTTTAAGCGTCTATCTACATCTACAAGGGTTCATTTTTTGAGTGTCCTTAGATGCCTTTTCTAAGTCTAAAGAATAGAAACATTGTTTATTTGAACTGTGGGCTGTTGCCTAATGAGCTGCGCCTCTGGTTTCTGAAACCCTGTACATGTGTGATAGGCTGTTGATGTTCGGCTGCCAGTGATCCATTACCACAAGCCATATCTAAACATAAACAAACACAGAAACACAAGCACACAGACACAGACAGATATATACATACACACTCACACCCACACACACATACTGATATAATAATTGCAAAACTGTTCACACTCATGTAACAAAACTGCAGAGGTCCTAGCAGATTTTTGTCTATTTCCATGGAAACAACGACTCACACTGTTACTTGTCTGTTTCTTTTGGACTCACTTCACAGACATCGTCAGGCACGCTTTCTTAACTTGCGGCGGAATAATTTGCTGGTTTTTGAGCTCGACATGACAGATTGATGTACAAAGACAAGTGTTTCTGACCCTGTGTACCATCCGTGACTAATGTTCAGAAAGCCGCCTACATTGCAACATCTTGTGTTGTTGGCAAGAGATAATGAGAGTTAGTTGTTTTACGCTGGAATGAGCACTCAAGAGCATGACCTCCAGAGGAACAGAGAGGAGGAGAGACAGAGACGGAGAGAGACGCGGAGAAAAAAGAGAGAGAGAGAGAGAGAGAGAGAGGGAGAGAGAGGGAGCGAGAAGAGAAGTAACAGCGAGTGTGAAGGAGAGTGAATGAAAGACCGGGGAAGAAGACACAAAGACGCAGACAGGGAAGATGAAAGTGAGGTGTAGAGAGGATACGGATGAAGGAGTGTTTGAAAAAAAAAAGAGACAGGGAAGTTTGAGGGGAGAAGAAAACAGAGAAACAGGGAAAAAACTGGGATCCCCTTCACACCACTGTCCCAGCTAATCTACTTAGAAATAAGCCTCACGCTCACATCTGTTTTTCATATGAAGGCACCAATATAGGGTCACGTTTTCATTCGCTCATACAGTTTCAGGATATTATTCCGTTTCAATTTGAAAAACTGGCTGGTGTGTGTGACTGACTTTGAACTGTGCCCTCCTCCAAATAAGCTTTTGCATTAGTTTGATGTGGAATATTTGCTATGCCCAGTTAGTTTGCATCCCTTGATATATTTTTTTTTCAAAATCTCAGACATGAGATTCCACTCTCCATAACTTTGTCTCTCCAATTCCTCTGTACAGAATTGGAGTTGACACTTTAAACTGTTGCTTTTAAGCATATTTTTAAAATTATCCACACCTTCTCGAAGGGTATAGAAGCCAAGGCTCTCCCTCGCCCTACCTCCTTGCATTCCTGCCTCTCTCCTTTTTGAGTTTCTCCATATGGAGAGTAAAGGAATGTCAAGACACTTGAATCAGTTATGTAAGAAGCAATTTGCTATGATAATTTGACCCCAGTTGTGTTACTGCAGTCATGCACAGAATATGATCTCAACATGAAGCTATTTCAATGAAGCAATTATTATTATCATTTTTTTTTTTGCTTTGGCTAGAGTGAGGCTTTGACTTTACTGGATATTAATGTACACAATAGTATATCTTAATAATATTAAGATACACAGTAGTGATGAAATCAATAATGAGAACAGCCTAATCAAAGGTCTTGTGCAGACAAAAAAAAAGGAAACCCCAGTATTAAGAGTGCCTTCATGGTGTTGGCTCTATAATGATAATGGGCTGCTTTCATTGGCATGATTATTGGTGTACTCACTATAATTGCTTGTACCATTGATTCAGATTGACTTCTTGGAACCTCCTTCTTTTAAAAAACGATAATTAATGTTGTCTCCAATGGTCATAATCTCCCCAAAATACTCAATTGGGCTCATATCGGTAATGGATTAAGCATGTTGTGACAAATCACTGTGTGTTGCAGACAAGGTCATTGTCTGCCTGGAAGACATTACTATCAAGAAGGAAAAGCATCACTGGGTGAAGGTGACCACCCAGAGTTGGGCTGCCTGTACTGACATGTTCACTTAGGAATGATTAGACAGATTCCATGCCAAGAAATGCACCCGACAGCAGCCCAAACCACCACAGCCCTTCACTTTATGCCAAGGTTTCCTTTCCGTAACTGTTAAAGGACTAGAATAGAATAGAATAGAATAGAATAAGAGAGCTTCTTGAATATTATTGAACAAACTAGATGAAATAATCAAATTTCAACATAAGAGACTAGTGTAGAATAAGCAATGCTGACAAAGAGCTTCTCAAATAGCCAAGACAATAGAATAGGATAGAATAGAATAGAATAGAATAGAATGTGAGAAAAGAGAATTAAATGTAGTCGAAAACCAAAGTGTGGTGGGATTGCTAGTGAAAGCAGTCTTACACTGAGGGCTGGGTTGTAATTGACACTGGGTGTTGCAGGTGGAGCTGATCTTGTTGATCACACTGCTGATGTTCTCCACCTTGCTGTCCACAATGGTGTGGATGTTGTCTATGTTGAGCAGGTTCATCCCCTCCAGACGACCCTGCAGCGCGGAGATCTGGTTCCTGGCGTTGCGCAGGCTGGCAGACATCTTATTCAGCTTTACCTGGGAGGGGGGCAGAGCAGGGCAGAATATTATTTTTGTGTACTGTAAACAGGGCACAGGGTGGAGGAGTGAACTCACCGGCATTTCTTCATTGTTTTTACCTGTTCATTTGAATTTTACAATGAGCAACGGTTGGCTGCCTGCCAAAAGTGGCTGTGAAAGTCGACAAGCTCACCAGCCAGAGCAAAAATTTACCACCATTTGGCTGGTGTCTGGTGCTAATTCCCCACCCTGCTTACAGTACCAGGAATTTTCCCTGGTGGATTGGTGCCAGGTAGGTCTTTACAGGCCTTTCAAAATTTTGTCAATTTACATTCCAGCTGGTTACATTTGACTGAGCACATTCAGGTGAATAGGGTATTTTTTAGGGATTGTACTTCAGTTTATTTCACTTTCTTTTTTATGCATTCATGTTTATTTTCTTTCATACATCTTTTTTGTGTGTCAAGAGTACATCCATAATTCATATTTTATATTTTTTTAGGTGAAATTTTGCGACAAGCTAGACAATGACTCTGGCTTGCTGGAAATTTTACTTGATCATGATTGAAATGCAAAAAAACTGGTGCAGTACAACCATTTTTGCACAGAGCCCCAAATATTATGAATATGGTAAGCGTGTTCATGCAAATCTTACACAGTTTGTGCAATGCCATTTTTATGTTTTCTGTATCTCTTTTTATCTGGCTAAGCCACAGCAAATTAAAACCATTGCCTACTCAACATCCAGATTTGTCTGACAAAGCCCTTTCTTATCTCATATTGAAATAGTTCATGTCAAATTATTGAAGAGGATGAGGAAAAAACTTGCACAATGTGACAGGAACAAGCAAACACAAATAGGTCAAATGTCAAATTAGTTAATTTTTTTCTGAATATTGACCTGCAGTTTTGTCTCAGTTGAACTGACTTTACTCTCAAATAGTACAAAAAAGCTGCGTCTGCATCTGAATTGTCCTCCTTTAGATGAAACTGAACTGTGCCTTTTACCTGCATCTCCTGCATAGTGCTCGGGCTCGGTGGAATTTTCCCAGTAGTAGAGCCTTGCCCCAGTTCAGCACCAGCCGCTGTGGCTCCAGTGGCCATCCCGTCTCCCCTCTCCTCTCTACTGGACCCGCCTTGCAGGTCCTGTCCCAAGTCCGATCCCGCCACCTCCCCGCTGTCTCTCTGGACCTGGATCTGCCCCTGGTCCGCTTGCTGCTGCCCGAATGCTCCGGTGCCCCGTCCCCCGCGGCACTCCAGGCACCCGCTCTTCAGCTTGTTGACCGTCTCCTTCAGGTTCTGCAGCTCTTTCATCGTCTTTTCCAGCAGCCTGAACTGCTTTGGCAGCTGGATGGTGAGGGGAGGCAGAGTGAGCTGGTAGGGGCAGTCCTCGCCTTCCTCTGCCCCGGCCCCGGAGCCCCCGCACTGGCCCGAGGGTCTCAGTTTCATGGGACAGGAGGTGGGGGTAGCAGATTCTGATCCCAAAGTGTAGGGTCCTTTAGTGTCCCATCTCTGATGTGGGTTAACAGTGAAGTCCGCTGCCTGGTCGGTGCGTGGGACCATGGTTGCCGTGAGCAGGAGACTGGCACAGACGCAAAGCACAGTGGTCCTCATTTTCTCGCGTAAGATGTGTAAAGGAGTCCTGAGTGTGTGTGCAAAGTGAAAAAGTGTTTTCAAGTGCCTCTGATACACACTCAAAGAGTGTGTGCCTGCCTATAGTAGTGTGTGTGTGTGCGTGTGTGCCCGCAGCTGCAGATTGTCTGTGAGTATGAGTCTGTGTGTATGTGAATGTGTGTCCAATACGCAGTTGGTTGGAGAGCGCGTGTGAGTATGAGTGCAGCCTGCAGGAGGGAGAGAGCGCAGGGGAACTGCCACTGCCTCAGATAGCTGTGTCATTAATATCAGCACCAAGAAAGGGAGGGAGGAGGAGAGAGAGAGAGAGATGGGAGAGCGAGAGAGAGGGAGAGTGCCGAGTTGGAGAGGATGGGGAGGGGCAGCACTGTATTGCGTAATGCTAAACACCATATCAGCAGCATTGTGAAAAACGAGAGAGATACAGACAGAGATTATGGGAGGGAGGAGGGAGGGAG
>OMLF01040634.1:5794-18551 GCA_900302615.1 Holocentrus rufus | reverse complement strand
CCGAGAGGGGAGGGGAGGAGAATGTGAGAGAGAGGGAGGGGGAGAGAGAGAGGAAAATAGAAAGAGTAGGTAGGTCCTTTAGTTGCCCTGCCTGCAGTCAGTCTTGTCCAGCCTTACTCTTAAGTCAGCTCATTTCCCTGAAGAGAGAAATGACTCAGTACACTGGAACTACTGGCTCTCCTGACGTTTTTCATGCACTGTTGTTTTGGGTTTATGGAGTTCTGCAGAATTTAAAGGCCCCATCACCTGACCCAGTTCGGACTCCAAAGCCTTACTGTAAACGCTCCAGCTCACAGTTCCAGTCCACATTAGTTTCAGCTGGACAGTAGGTGAAATTAGGAAAGGTTCATTTCACTTAGTAGGGACAAGTTGTTGTTTTTTTCACCCCACTTTTGCAAGGCTTGCTGGGAAGTTTTCAGATTAACAATAAGCAGAAGAACAATGTGGTACTTTATTGATCCTTATAGCAATTTTTATGTTTTCACTTGCCACCCAAAGTGTTGTGGAGGCCCATCATAAAAAAGATTAAAAACTACTCAAGAATTGATTGTGCTTCTGCTTCCCATCCCAAAATTTAAAGAATCAATGTTTTTCAATTAAGCGAAGGTCATTTAAACTACCATGAACTTGAAAGTTATTGGAATATTTTAAAACTTAAATCGACATGTGATGTTACCAGCGTTGACATTATGAATTGCTCTCTGTTGGTCTATATAGTTTGTTTTGATATTAGAGAAAAAGAACAGATAATAAAGTGTTTACAAATAGGCAAAATTGTTTTTGCATATAATGATAGTTTGTGGTAATTTGTTCATTCTTGGTGGTTTTTGGATTTTCATTACTTAAATTGCACTCATACTCTCCCACACTAATTCATGCACTAGGCAATTTTATGGAGTGTTTTTATAATAACTATTAAGCCATACAAGCGATTAAAATTGATTGTTTACTCTGCAATACAAACTCCTCTTGTTCTTCTCAGCTTTGGATCCTGACTCAGTGTCTACATAACTGCTTTACAGTCTGGACGCTGGCCTACAGTCCTAGTAATTTAAGCTTAAAGCAAGCCCACTGACTTGGCACTGTGCT
The DNA here is from genome assembly GCA_900302615.1 of Holocentrus rufus. NCBI lineage: Eukaryota > Metazoa > Chordata > Actinopteri > Holocentriformes > Holocentridae > Holocentrus > Holocentrus rufus. The sequence goes on along the minus strand of OMLF01040634.1, from coordinate 17,462 downwards.
TTATTTATTTATTTATTTATTTATTTGTAGGACATAGTTATTGAGTATGTCAATAGTAGTAAGTCATAGTACAATATGTGACTCACAACCATGGGTCATGCAATGACGATGAATCATTCCATTGTTATATTTCTAAAGAACTGACATAGTTTCGGATAATCAATTTCATCTACAGAGCTGACTCTTGGTCCTGATGCAGAAGGGAAAATATTACCGCGCAGTGATTCACTCTGACTCTAGTCCTAAGTCAGAAATGGGCTTCGTCCAAACTGAGTGGATACAAAGAAAGGCACGTGCGCACGGTGAGGGTGGTGGGCTATGCAGCAGACTTGCTCAGAACGGATCTTTTCACCACAATGTCAACCACAAAACACAAGATGCAGAGGTGATAAATGTATGCGGGGAGCTGTCTTTACTATATATGGATTCTAACCTTTGGTGCGGTTCCCTCCACCAAACTGGAGAATGCAGCGGTGTGCATGATAATTTTTTCTCCTAGGCTTCAGAATATTACAACACCCCACAGCTTCTTACTGTTACACCACATACAGAACATATTTTCTGCACCACACAGTCATTTTACTGTCAAGGCTTTACAAATGTCTGTTGTGTAGTATAGATTTAAGCATATATGTGGACAGGTGTGTGTTTTGTGTTTTGTGTGCATATGTGTGTGTGTCCATGTGCCTGGATTTATATAAACATCTTTGAGTGATTGTTTCTATCTTACTTCAAAGATGGTTCACCACATGTGGGCCTCATGCAGTCACCCAATAAAAGCCTCCCATACAGTTTGCTACTGATGATAACTCCTGGCACCAGAAATAGAGAGATAGTCCGAAACTGCTTCAAGCTGCTTCCCTCAGATAAATGGTCAGCGCACTGCCAGGATGTCTGTCACATCACTGATATGTCAGTAATATTCCTGAAAATACACTATTTAGCTGTTTTAATCTCTCATTATTTTACATTTTGCCTCAATGTCAGAATTTATTCTCAGTCCTAAAATTTCACCACGTTCTAAGACTGTTTTAAGTTTCAATGCTAAATTACTCCATATGACTAAAGATGTATCATTTCTGCAGTAAAATGGGTCAATTAGGACCAGATGACCAGCTTAATGTTTCAAGATGTTAGAATGAGGGATTTAGCGACACTTAGCATTTTTCAAGCACAGCTCATTCATTGATCTTCATGCGTTTCGCTAGGCATGTGACCTTGGATGTCTGCTCGTGCACAATGAAAAACATCTACAGATCTGAATGCATTATATTAACGAGAACCCTAATCTGCATCATTTACAGCATCCACTTCACTGTTGTTGTAGCCCTTATAATGTGTCTGGGTGCTTAGGAGCACGTTTGACAACAGTCAGATAAAGAATATAATAAAATGGCTCTAAAACATAATCAGCTAAGCGTTAATGTTTCAGCGCCGGCTATATTTTCCCGTGCAGTAGAAGAATTTTTGCAGGAGATATCCTTCTGTGCATTAAAGTCCGTGGGTGTGTGTTTATGTAAACAGAGTGTGAGTGTGTTTTCGGTGCCATTAGACAACCTGCTACACAGTACGACCTCAGATATCCTCAGTTCTGGAGCTCTTTGATACAGGCGAGGCTATCCCTCATTACTCCCCACTCCACCAACCTGGCTTTGAAGATAAGCGGGAAACAACACCTGTCCTCTATTCTATCGCCGTACAAACGCAGAATAACTTCACAACAGAGAGGGAGAGATTTAACAACCACTCTTACAGATTATCTCTTTTGCCATGCTCGGTAGTAAGATGCCTTTGACTTCATGTCTGTTTTTCCTCCCTTTATTTTTTTGTTTTCGCCAAAGTTTTACAGCCTCGTACCTCTTTTACCTCCAGCGTTTTTTCAATCATCGGAAACACTGGGTAATTTCATTGATGGCATTAGATTATTATGAAATGTGAACCAGTTGCCCTAGTTGCCATGTCTTTATTTCAAGGAGTAAACAACAAGGCTAATTGATGAATTTGACCACATCCATGATTTTGCATGATAACAAACAGCCCAGCCAGTATGGAGAACTGCATCTGTCATCCATTTCCAAGAATTCGTCTTCTCCTTTTGAGATTACAGATGCCGATATGTTTGGTTTTTACACTGACGATAAGGACAGATAGCCGCACCGTGTGCCGATACTGTGATATCTGCTGTAATGATAAAGGTTTATTCAGCTCAAATCAATTTGAACATTTACCGGCATCAGGGTTTTTGCTGACTTTGTTGTGGTTGATCACACTTTTTTCCTCAACGTTAACAAAATGTTTCACACATTACAGTGGAAACAAAACCATTTTTGTGTCAAAAGGTTTGGACTACGGAGACATCGGAGCCTCAGTGATTCAGTTTTCAAGTTCTAGAGTTCTATTTTGTTGCCCAGCAATATTAGACACAAGTGCTTACTGGTCAAAATTTTATCTGTTCCCTGAGAAAATTGACTCATTGAAGATTCCAGAAAAAGTAACAATAGATTTCTATTACCCAGAATATTTCATTTGTCATAACTTTTTTTTAATACACAGACCAAAAATTTTCAATAGTGCAACTTGACCCAACAAACATACAAAAATCCCATTGCAATATATAAATACAACTTTTTACACCATCTTTGGTGTTGCTTTTCATATAAAATCATGCATTTTGGTGCCAAGCAAGAATCTCACATGACTGTTCTGTTACAAGGACTACTCATCTAGTAGCCAGCAGTCCTGCTTGTATGTGTTGCATTTCACAATTTTGCCATGTCTGGTAACCAGCCTCAGTTTACTGAAGCCACACAATTTATTATAACTGTAAACTCAACTGAATTGTTCAGACGTGGATAATTGGCATCAGAGAATTAACCCTGGTGGTCATATGGCAGCAGACATTGAGACAGCAAGCCTGCCTTAAGGCTCTTTTTTTACAGGCTGTAGAATGACCATTTCACAGTTCCCACTGATTTAAAAGTTCCTTTACCAGAGATGTGGGCAGACAACCCAAACCCTGAATTTCTCCTTTGTGGGATCAATAAAGACAACTCTCTCTCTCATATTGTAGAAAATAGCCATTTTGTTTATTGGGTGTAACATTCCTGTTCCTGTGTGCCTCAGATGTTGTCCGCGGGCACAATCAGCATGACCCAAGCCATCAAACTGAGGGACCATTCCAGGCGGCTCTATGACACTTTGAAGAGGTATGTTTACCTAACCATAACCTTAACCCTCACCTCTTTTAGCCCATTTTTGACATGTTCTAATATTTCAAAAATTGAATAAAGTTGGGCTAATCTATGAAAATGGCCAAATAAATCAAGAAATTGAGCATTAATCTCCATTTCTTCTTATTATGACATTATTCTGACAGAGATAATAAACGAAGGCAGTGACATGGGGTTTATTTGGTGTGTCCAACAGAAAGCAGGAGTCGGTGAGCCGGCTGTCAGAGGAGGAGAGGCGCCTCCAGGCCGAGCTGGGCAGGACGCAGGCCGTGGTGGAGAGCAGCGAGGAGCAGATGTGCTTCGACACCGAGATCGACAGACAGAGGCTGCAGCTCTTCCACGATTATCAAAAGCTGAGCGACGCGAGAGAACGCTGCTTCGAGACAGAGCTCCAACTGGAGTGGTGAGGACTGTTCGCAAACAAGCATACATCTGACTGTCAGCCAGTGTTTTCACTTGTTTTTCCCCCAAAAAACAACAACAAAAAAAAATCCTATCTACTATAAACCTATCTCCGACTTCTCTATCTATAACTCTCTCTGTCACACTGAGTCGCTCATGCGCACACGCGGGCACACACACACTTTGACAGGAGAAAATAGATTTACTCACATGAGCACCTTTACATAAACAAAAACGCGCGTGCACACACACACACACACACACACACACAGTCATGCACATTCACACTTCAGAGAGCAACCCGAGGCAGAGGAGAAATAGGACAAAACGCAGTACAAATTGGAGTGCTGAAGAGTAAGTGCATATATGTGGTGCGTGCACACACACACACACACTCACACGCGCACACACACACACACAGATAAGTAACAAGGGACCAAACACTGAGGATAGCTACATGAGGCAGCATCATCTCAAAGTTTTATCGACCTGAGAGAGAGGTGAAGGTGAGGGAGAACCAGAGGGGACACAAACACACACACACACACACACAGTAATAAAAAGGTATTGCTCGGTGCAACATAGTTTTCTCCTACCACTGAAACTGGGGTTAATGAAACAGTTTCTTTGTTGATTTCAGAGGCCTCGTTACCCCATCAAGTGTTTCTGGGAAAATGTTTATATACCTAAACCATGATAAGAATGCCATGTTCAAGTGCATTTTTGCATTTGTTTTGACCAAAACATGTTTACTTGTCTGAGCTCTGCACGAGTTAGCATCAGGTCTCAGTCTTGTGGTTATTACTCCTCTTTTCCCGTTACTCCCCTCCCTCCTCTCCTGTGACTCTGTCCTCTCCTGTTGACCGGTTTTCCTCCGCTCTGCTGCTGTTCTCTCCTCTCCTCTTTTCCTTTCACTCTCTCGGCACTCCTGTTGCTGTTTCCAAAAGGTCGAGAACACCCACAGACATGGAAAAAAGAACGCACTCACTCGTTTTCCTGTACACACACACACACAGAGACTGTATTTTTTCGAGGGCCAGTGGGAGGTCATTGGAGCGTTGCTGTAAGCAGCATGATAACACACAGTACACAACGAAAAATGATTGTTCGGTCAAACCTATGGCTGGAAATTGGTCACCGGCGACGGATCATTTTTTAACAGGGATGTCAAATGAATAAGTGAATAAGAGAAAGTCAGTGGGAGAGAAAAATGATTTGGCCTGAAACGATGTAATATTGCTAATCCTGCTTATTTACCCAACAGCTTCTTTTTAGTCTCTTTAGCCTTTCCCCAGCCATCTTTTCCCCTTATCTCCACTGAATTACATTTGACTCAGGATTGTCTCAGCACTATTAAACTACTCACAGCACATAAACTCACCACCATATTGCAGAGATGCGATCTGTGGGACACAGTGATTTTTATGCAGAGCACACAGACTGAGGCTGAGAGTTTCAGACCTTGCGGTAATTGAAATATTAAATGAAAACCACTTACGGAGCATTCTCTGAGGATGCAGCAATGGACAGGGCTGTCTCTCATCATATATTAGACCACGGGTGTGCATATTATTTGTGACAGTTAGCTTTTGGTAGGGATACCTCTGTGTTCCCTCCCTTTTTTCCCCTGCCCTCATCTCCTTTGCTTTTCTTTATCCTTTGTGTCTGTCTTTTTCGTCTCTGTTTTCACATCTTTTCTCACTTTTTTCCTCTTTTCTTCGCTCCTTCTTCTTTCCTCCGGTGCTGTCATGGCCTCCAGCCGTAACTCTCCCCCGATTCTGTTCTCTTCCCTCTCTTCTCTCTTGTCCAAACGGCTGGCTAGCAGTCTGCATATGACAGGCAGATGCTAACCATGCAAATATGCCTTAAATATGCTTTAAAAAGCTGTTGGCTCCTTCATCCTCAGCCAAACAGATACATATGAGTTCAGCACTTTTTTCCATTCACATATTTTAGCATTCATGCCGTTTTCCATGTATATCACTTTATATCCAATACATCATCTTCGGAGAGATTAATATTGTGCTCCTTCTGAAATGTGCAGATGTACACTATATGTAATCATAAGACTATTTTCCCAGTGGTGGAACTCACACAAAATGATTTCATAAAAACTTTAATCAACGGCTCAAAAATCTTCTGCCATAGGAAGATGAAAAATTCATGAAGATTGTGTTCCATATGCAGCTTTCTACTGTGTTGAGGACTCTATCTGTATAACTTTGCTTATGTATGAGGAACTTTTTTTTTGGCATACCTGTGCTTTTATACATCAAGTGTTGTAATATCCAACTTCACAGTCTGTAAAACCATCTGAAAAAAAGACATTAATATTTTAATCACATGGCACCAAACAGCCAACTAAGACACTGACTTAATTAATAACCTGACATTTCTCTGAGAGCTTATTAGATATGGTGACATGCAACTTTGATTCCGCATATTTCTAATGGTGGAGAACTGTCGTTGGAGGCTATTTGGAACTTTTTATATCCATTCTGTTCAATCTTCATCTTACAGACAACATGCAGAGCCAGGATCATTTACTTGTTTCCTAATCTCCTAAAACTGCTGAACTGTGGAGGGTGTTTCCCATCTCTCTGACGTTCTTGTTATGAATCACACAATAAGAAGAACTTACTGTACTTGACTCAAAGTTGGTTCACTGAGTTGCACGTGGATCTCTTGGAGGAACCTCACAGGTTCCTCTTATCAATATTCCTCTTTCTATGGAATCAAGAATTGAAACTTTGTAGGGAGACATTTTATTTATGATCACTGTACATTTACTCTGCTTCTTTCTTTCTTTCTTTCTTTCTTTCTTTCTTTCTTTCTTTCTTTCTTTCTTTCTCCTCTCCTCTTCTCCCATCTCTTCTCCAGTCTCCAGGAAGAGAAGGACGAGCTTGAGCGGAAGTCCAAACCTGTTGTAAGTTCCTCATTGCACCATACAGGTCCAGTTTCAGAAACGAGGATTAAGACTGCGACAATGCTCTCAGCTGAGGAACAATATGAGGCTTACTGTAAGCCTCCAACCAGGCTTAATCCACGGATGTGAAGACTTCCCATAGGCCCTTTGAAGCAATTTGAGGATAAACTGCAAAACATCTTCATAGTGTAATCTCACGTTACTATGCACAGATGGCATATGGCATATCATTTTTAATCCTCACTATAGATGAAAGAAGGTTTTAAACAGTTTTAAACATTTATTTAATCAGGCAAATCAATTCAGTAATTCTGATCATCCCAGTGAGACTACTGATATATATAAAACATCAATTTTCATATATTACACAGCTAGAAAAAAACAAAAAACAGACATGATGTATTACTAGATAGGTGCTGGTTAAAATATTATTCATTTTTCTTTTGTACTGTATTTGACAGATGTGCCACAGATATAGGAACCAAATGTAGGCTGTCCTCTCACTCCAACTCCAAAAATACTGATTTAATTCTATGTGCATAGTGTTTAAAGTCACATCAAAAGGCAACATAGACCTTAAAATTTAAAATAGACATTGAAACATCACACTAGAACCCCAATATCTAAGATGTCTAGTCCATATCATGCATCCTCATGCAGTACTGCTTATTGATTTTGTTTATCTTTATTATTTAGTATGTTACAAGTCTACCAGACACAAAATAGCAAGTGACAAATGTCTTGCCGCTCAAAACAGATGTCGATTGTTTTAATTGTGTCATCTTGAGTTGCATTGTGAGTCCCCACATAGCAAGAGTCACTTCTCCATTGTTATTGAAACCATCAATAGTTTGCATTCTTTCTCTTGGTTTCACAGGCACAGATACAAACTTGATAAACAAGCCATGCGTCTCTTGTCATTACTCACATGCATTTCTAATTTTCCCATATGTACACTGGATAGTACAGAAAAAGAAGAAACTGGTTCTCATTAACAGTAAATAAATACCAAACTGAAAGTTTATGTCATTTATGTCCTAATACAAGTTGGCAGTACTATTCATGTTGAATTTATAGCAGTTTGGTGACAGTTCATACTTTCATACTTGAGGACTTACAAGATTAAATCAGTTTAATCCAACAGTTTATCCGATGGTGAAGCTAACGATGATAAATTATTTTCTGGAATCAAACTGGCTGTAGCATGGCCTCTCCCCTGAATTCTAAAGATTTGCTAATGATGAATTACAAATGATACTTTTGAATAATATTTGAGCCTTTCTCAGATCCAAGCAGTGGGATGGGAGGTTGAGAACTGTTTGAACAGAAAATAAACTTTCTTGGCCAAAATGAGAGCGTCAACCGCTCCCTTATTACACACACAACCTTGTGCAAAGGTAAAGCCGTTAGAATCAAGTCTGAGGGTAGGAACAGACACTTTGGCAGAAAAACGGCATTTTGGGCTGTGCAATATGAGTTCAATTAAATTCTCATCATTCACCTGAACGTCTCTGTATGTGATCTTATATTCATACTGCTGGTGGGTCCTCCAGGAGCTGAAGATTAGAGAGCAGGCCCTCAAGGACAAACACGAAGACCTGATGATAGATGTGGCCCAGTTGCGACTGAAAGTGAGGTATGTCATTATTATTTCTTAACCTTTATTTATCCAGGGAGACCTGAAATGATTTTCGAGCAGGTCCTCGCTTAACATTCATACAGTTGCACACATTCACTCCTGGAAGCTGCTCGGTATAATTTTAATCTTCCATTGCTGATCACCGAGCAGCTCCACTGCAGCATTTAGGGGTAAAGTGCCTTGCTCAAGGATATATCAGCCTCGATGTCAAGGGCAGGGAGAGAAATTTCTCATTCACCTTCCGCACGCTGATCAATTTCCCCTCCTCGGCTTCGGTCATGCATAAGGACCTTCCACCACATGTGGCATACTAGTTAATGATTTCGACTCTGATTACGGTCATGATTATAGTTATTATGTGACCCAGCGATATGAGATGTGAAAGACCTTTTCCAACTGTGCTAATAATTACCATAAAGCACGGGCAGCCCTGCTTTATGAAAAGTGGATACTTGCCAACAGAACCAGGAAACTTTCTTCTATCCTTTCATATTCTCATGCATGCACAGTACACTACATTGAAGAAAACTTTTTCACAAAACACATATGCACTGGTAACTGCGGTAATGCGCTAGAGGGCATTCAGTAATAACATCGCATCCCCCACCATGCCATTAAGCACAGTAAAGAATGCCCTCTCAGATATTCTTGTTATAAAATGCACATTTTCATGAGAACTTTTTCATTTTGTGATTTTTATCTTCCCTGCACCGTAAACACCTATGCTTTTTAAATGCTACGGTGATGCACCGTCTTGCGCGCTAAAAGGAATTCCATAAATCCATGTTTTCATTTTTATTCATCACCAGCCACTGTAGCTGATAAAAATTATTCCCCACCACTGCTCTTGCTTGGTTTCTCCGGCTGTCTCTGCCTCTTTATGTTTCTCTCTCTCCCTTTGTTTCTTTCTTTTTTTTTTTTTCTATCACTCTAATTCATTTCGGGATGCTTTTATGCCATAAGAAGCGCTGCTGCCAAAGCATTCAAGTAGAGTTAATCAACTTTTTTTTTTTTTAAGACGTTAAATGGTTTGCAACCTCTTCCCTTGCATCAGGGCAAGTTTGTGTGTCTCGTTTTCATTTTGCCTCTGTTTGTCTCTCTCCCCGGTGCAGCAGTCTGCAGGAACAGCTGGAGACCCGTGAAATGCGAATACGGGAAGGGCAGAAGGAGCTAGAAGACATTAAGAAGATCACAGAGATTACAGAGGTCTGTTTGTGCGTGTTGTGTGGATGTGCTGTTTGCATGCTCACGCTATGCCATCGCTGAAATAAATTATCTGCTTGCTGAAATGTATGTGTGTGCGTGTGTATGTGTGTCTGTGTGTTACTAGGCTGAGTTGGCCCAGTTCCCCAGAGTACGTGAGCAGCTTGTAAGAGAAATTCAAGAATTGAGCCGTACAAATGCGTAAGTGCAATTAACCCTAAGAGTTATAGTCCTTTGGTGAAACTCCACTGAGCACAAAAAAATACTAGGATCCCCTTGCTAAAATTGAATCAGCTCCTAATTTGCACAATCCATGTCTCACTTGTCTCACCCAAAGCTATATATTTTGTATTATGTAATCAGCCTGAGTTGTCTAAATGTCTTATGATAAAATATCTATAATCGCATGCTACACAGCGAACAAAAGTTCCAACGATTGGCATCACTTCTGTAAGAATGGAATTGATTGGTGACTTCGAGACACAGCAGCGTACAGGATATGAAAACATCCATTTCAAATTCTCAAAGTCTTTGTGCAGTGTATGCAAAATCTTTACTCTCCGTTCGCTCACCGCGTCCCGAACCAATGTGCTTTTGCCCAAAACGTGGTGGATAAACCACTTCCACAAAATTTCTCAAGCACAAGCACCTGTGCGCCACCTGAGTCAGTACACTAAGATATGCTTCAGTCACTGCATTGATCAGCTGGCCAGAATTTTTTTTTTTTTCTTTTTTTTGAGTTTATATCATGGAAAAAGATGGTCAGTGACATGAATGAATTAAACATTATCAAATCAAAGCTAAGTCAGGGCTAATCCTGCTAACTGCAGGATAACAACCATCACTGATTCCCTGTACATATGCTCTACTTTCTCTCGGTGAAGCATCTCTTGTCTCCACTGATTCTGACATAGAGTTCACCAGTCTGTGGAAAAGGAAATGTTGGTCCAAATGAAAGGCTGAGCCACATCAGACGGGCTGCTCTTTGTACAAACAGTCATATATGCCTCTAGAATTTGAATGTGTCCAATTCCTTGAATTTATAGACATTTATTAGCTAAAGGATCGTATATTCAGCAGCTTTAAGTTGATATGCAGAGCCAAATTCAGCAGCAGAAATCGTGTCACTTGTAGTCGCACTGCCGGCTCTTTCATGTTTACTTCAAACTGCTACTTTGCTTCCAAGTGAGGCTGCGGAACTGTGTCTGTGAGCTATGAACACCCGCAATTTGAAATTCACAAAACTTTGGATTGCAGCTCCAGCTTCAGTCAGATTATTTGATATATAGAAAATGCAGGCACGTTTTCCCGTTTGCACTTACAGTTTAATGTGGAGTATTAAAGGGATGTTCTCAGCTATTGTCTTCTCTGCACTGTTTTCTGTGTATGTCTATCTGCTCTGTCCTATTCCTTTTCTCTTCTGTCTCGCTTTCTCTGTCCGCCTCTCTTTTCATTCCTGCAGGGATGTAGCGAGGAAGCTGGAAGCCTCAGACAGTGCGCAGCAGCTGAGGGTTTATGAAGAGCAAAACCGGGCCCTGCAGGAGGAGAAGAAGGAGATGGTGAAGAAGATCGTGGAGCGCAGTGACCAAATGGACGCCATTGGCAGCGTGAACAGTCAGCTGCTGAAGGACAACGAGAACAAGAGGGAGGAGATAATCGCGCTCATGGGAAAGAAGTACAGCCACCTCATATTGTTACAGCCAATTGAAACAGACACTGTGGTTAGGTCATTCAGAAGACAAAAAGGTGATATGATGTGTGTGTGTGTGTGTGTGTGTGTGTGTGTGATTGTGTGCATTTACTTACTAGAGGTTTACTGGACATGAAGTTACGGGACTTCATTGCTGACAGAAAGCTCCTATATGAGACTAAATCCAGGCAGCTTAAGCAGATACAAAGGTACGTTGCCACACACACACACACACACACACACACACACACACATAACCTTAAAATACACTGGTATACATAAAAGTACAATACATTATACTTATATCCTATACTACTGTTTTAAGGCCTCTTACACAATATGTAGTACGTTTACATTATCTCAAAGCATGTCTGACTGATAAACTGATAGGACTTACCCTCAAAAAGCTTCAGTGTACACCTTCATCTAGTGGAAGGAGTTTTACCTAAATACCTTGAAAGCCTCTTCCACTTAAAATGCACATCAGCATATATCTTATGTAAATATTAGTAATTTAAGCTAGCTTTTTGTTGTAAACTTCAACAAGATTATAGACATTTACATATAATTGCTCTTTG
>OMLF01040610.1:8338-38207 GCA_900302615.1 Holocentrus rufus | reverse complement strand
ACAAACATTCAAACTTAACCTTTAACAACAACAATAATAATGATGATGATAATAATTATAAATTCCAAGCCACATTTGAAGCCTCTATAAACTACCTGATAATCGCAAACTTGTGACAACGTTCACTTTTAACCAGCCAACTGAGAATCACCGCCCATGTCTCTTAGCATCCACTTTGTTTAGTTCTATAAAAGAAGCGACAAGTGGTGGCATGGCTGTACACTCTCAGTAATGACATGCAGAACATGATAATGGTAGTAGGCCTGCTGTGAAAGTTTTTCATAATGACAGGGGTTTAGCATATCCATTAGGCACAGGTGTGCTTTGTAAGTGTGATGTATGTGTGTGTGAGCATGTGGGTGAGTTGGTAAGAAACAGAAAAAGAGAGCTGGATAAAAGAAGCCCAACAATGACCCGAAGATTTAAACTTCAACTTAAAAAGTTTTCTGAGTCATGTTTGAAGCAAATGTAAAATGTGTGTATGAGCAAGGGAGCAAGGAAAGATGATGTGCATAAGAGAGATCAACAAGAGACCCAGACAGAAGGTGAGAGAAAAACAGACAGACAGACGCACAGTGAGATCAAGAGATAGAGAGACTGAGAGTGTGAACATGGAAGGAGAAAGATACACCAAAGGGAAAAAAAACAACAACAACAAAAAAACAAAGGGAGAGATACCTTTAATCTCTGCAGCTACCTTTAATCTTTGCAGTCACCAATTGCCTGCACTCCTGCACTGTGGAACCCAAAGTGCTTTTATGGAAGACATTGAAAATGCCATTAAACTTTATAACATGTTCATTATCTAGTTCCCTCTCTTCTTCTCCTCTGTTTGATTAGACAGTGTACAGAAGATGAGAGAGAAGCAAGAGTCTTTCACCCAAATGGATTTGAACTAATAAGTCATGATTGCATGATATGTGCCTCGGCCCTCTGGGACAAGGGGATGCCTCTCTCCCACAGTTTTTTATTAGCCACTGCTATCGAAAAATAGCTATGCTGATATATTCTTTTACCTAGAAGCTCTGTTTTTCAGGTCCTTCAGGTCAGTGGATTCATGTTTTTAATACTCTGTATACTTTTTAAGGTAGACTAACTTATATTTTGTTTTTCCCACCATGTTTTCAATTTAAACTTTTTGAAGTGTGCATGCCTGAAGGGGACTCATACATATTCATACTGCAGTATACTCAAACAGTACATCCCATGACCTGATATGCTGTATAAACAACACAGAAGAAAATCAAAACGAGCCTTCTTTTACCTGTTTACAGTTTGGTGAGTCAAGTTATTTTTGTGATTGATGTCTATGTTATATGTATCAATATATAACACAAATTGGCCTGTTATTGCTATCAGTTCCTGATTATTTTTCTTCTCCTTTTTTTTTATCATGACAAATCGCCTGCTCAACTCATTTATCATACTAACTCACCACCACTGCAGATAAATCCTTTTACATTTAAACTCTGCCATTTACCCTGCTGTAGTCAGAGAAACCATCCACACCTCCACAGTGGTGGAGATGACTGCTCCAGATCCTGAATTTTAAATTAGTCTTATAATATTGGTAATATTGCATAACTAACAAGTCAGTCATGAGGGCAGCTGCCTGTCAACATGTTACTTGATGTGGTCAACTGGAAGTGCTGATGTAGGAATTATTCCTTATAGTCAAACTCTGCTGTCTAATAGCACTGAACAGAAAATTCACTTTACTCTCCTGTCACACGAGACATGAATGTTATAAAAAGTCTCCAACAAATTTATAAAAGATATATTTTAATGAGACCACATTAGGCCTGATGATCTAAGGAGAATAATTATATATGAAGTAAAAATACCAGTATGTTTAAAAGACAAATGTTTCTTATTAACTTTTCAACTTTAATATTTCACCTTTCAGCTGGGCCATACTCAAGGGCATGAACTTATGGGGACACCGATGATGACACAGGTAATTATGGAGGAAATTAATATCCCAAAGACACACAGAACAGCATTCACAATTATATGCAGAATTACTTGCCAAGTACTATAAATATAAAGGAACTATCATGATGGCACTGGTGTAGCTGCATTTCAACTGAAGACACAAAAATATACAAAAGACAGTTAACTATACAACTATACATATTGCTGTATACTGTTACTGTGCATACAAAGAGAATATATTGTTCCTGTGCTGCTCCTTAAAACGATAACAAGTGCTTTTCAATGGAGATAACAGTCAGCATAGTCTTCAGTGTTGATATTAGCCTGGTCCTGTTGACAAGTGTTTAGTTTGCTGTCTCTACCCCTCTCTATCTCCTGTTATGTTGTTTGCTCTCTCTCTCTCTCTCTCTCTCTCTCTCTCTCTCTCCTGCATTTCCACTCCTCTGTCTCTCCCTCCATCTATGCTCCTCATTTTCTGTCTCTCCCCCCTCCCGCTCTGTGTAACTCTCCCTCTCTCTCTCTCTCTTGGGGGAAATGCATGTGTGGATAAGCTTGTGTGTGTTTGCACAGGAAAGAACGGATGGCAGCGAAGCCCGCTGACTTCAGCTGAAATCAATCTGTATTTTTGCTCTGTCGTGTGTGTGGCCAGTAAGGGCTTGGGAAGGACACACTGAAGGGCAATGGCAGGGAAGATGAGAAGGTTTCATCAAGTTGCTGTAACTTTTAATAGCAGATTAAGTGTTTCCCCCCCGAGCGTAATGAAAGCTGGGGCTACGTAGCTGGGGAATAGACTGACTACCAGGGTCCAAAACTGAGGGACTGCCCCAAATGAGGTGAACTAAAATGTCTTTTGAGGTCCTCAGGTGTACATTTATAAATGTTTTACATTTTTATTACAAATTGCTCTGGTTTTATAACAAGATTTGAATGAAATTTACAAAACGGCAAATACATAAAACTCAAAAATATCAACCAGAATCTCAATGTGTTACCTGAGACAAAATGAAGCAAGCAGGAATAAGTTTCTCCTATGCAGCCAAAACCAATCTGTAATTAAAAAAAAAGAGACACAATATCTAAGCCTGTTTCAATTTTTGTTACATTATGTGAGGCTGCACGTTTTTGAAGCAACAGGTATTTGTAAATCACACAGGGACTGTATCTTGACTAGTTATAGTTTGCTGACAGGAGCGCATTAAACCACTCTGATAAGCACAAATGTGGTACAACCCTCTTTAGTGGACTTTTAACCTGCTCTTAACCTGCTCTTATCTTCCAATAGTGGATCAACAGAGGTAGATAAGGAGAAAGAGAAAGAGAAACTGTGGTTTGGATCTAACTGAATGAGAAATGCTGCATGCCTCTGAAAACAAATGCAGCCAAATCCAATGTGTCAGATGATATGCAGATTCAACAACCTGCTAATAAATACAAAGAACCTCGTGTGTGTGTGTGTGTGTGTGTGTGTGTGTGTGCGTGTTTTAAATTATTTGTTTATTGTGTTGTATAAACACATTATCCTCAAAGATTATGACTGCTGGTATTACATAAGTCAGGTGGTATTTATTTGTTCACAAGAAAACCCATTTGTGATCACCCTTGTTTATTTACAAGTCATGACATACACATTTGGAAATCATGTTTTGTGCATTTATTTCTATACAGTATGAGACATTCCTAATTCTGTAGATTGACACTACAGGTGTAATGTCCCATAATTCCATAATTCCAATAAGGCTTTTGACTGATGCGTGTACTGGAGTAGGACTTCCCCGGCCCCACAACGATGAACAGGAATAAGCTGGTACATGAAAACTGGAAGGGTTAATGACTTGTCCGGAGACAAGAGTCAGCCCCTGTGCAATGGGCCCATAATTACTAGCTACGGTCCTGGATCGAGGAGGTTTACTGAGACAATCCAGTCAGTTGCTGAGGTTCAGCAGTTAAAGACAACTTCGATTTCGCCTATCAATCCAAAGAATTGCTAGTGGACTTGTATGCAACATGTAATAGCTTTGTTCTCTCATGTCGCTCCCATTTCCGATTTAATTTCACTGCGGACGCTTAATGGACATAGTTCAGCACCGGTCAGCATTACTGAGGCATATCAGCAAGACTTGGCAACAACGACAAAGCTCTCTCGTTCTCTCTTTCACTCCTTTATTCCAATCAAACGCTCTGACTTAAAGTTTTTCAGTCGGTTAAACAGAAAGAAAGCTACTGTTTAGAGAAATTTAGTAGTTTAATAGTTTTACTGGACAGCAGACGCCCGTCCACCTGACAGTCCACCTCCCCCACCCGACCGGCAGCACCCTCCATCCATCGTCCCTGCCCTGCGCTTCCAGGTGTGGTGACGATGACAACGCGGAAGTGGACTGTCATCAGCGCAGGGAGCCGCTGAGGTGAAACTGTCAGCGACCAAAACACAATGTCCAACAACGACGACGTCCGATACTGCCACAACGTCTCCTACTGTCTCCTCAAATTTATCCTGTTCGGATATGCCATCGTCTGGTGGGTGAGTACGGTCCCTGTGTGTTGAGGTGAGAGGTTTTATGGGGAGACAGAGCGCCGTTGCTAGCCACGCAACTGGGAGAGAGGGAGAGAGACCGTGTGTTTGTGTGTTTCTTCCAGTGTAGTACAATGGGTGTGTAACTCGCGCTTGCGACGTCAAAACACATGAAAAACAAGGCAATACGAGTATTTAATCAAGACATAATGGGTAATCCTGCTTCAAACTTCAAACAAAGAAGCAGCGCATCTTTGAAGCCACAGGTGTTTGTGACTTGCATAAACACCGGAGTCTGCTGAGTAATATTCTGCTGGCTGGGCTGTGATAAGGGTCTGGCTACACAGGGCGGCCGCACCCTCCTCAGTGGATTGTTAACCTGCCCTTACCTGCCTGTAGTGGAAAACTAGAGATAAGGAGAAAAAGAAAGAGAAACAGTTGTTTTCAGGATTTTTCTCCCTAGGGGGTTCCCAAAACAACTCTGCTGGTCAGGCCTTGCTTTGGTTAGGCTGAATCACAATATGAGTCACGGCTCTAATTGTGGTGGGACGCCACATGAAAAAACCCAAATGTCATATTTAAATTGCATATCTGAGTCTGTTATTAGAAATGTCATGTCCAGTTATAGTTTCATAGCTGTAATAAACATTTAGTGCACAAGTCCACTGTGTGTGTTTGTCATGAGATTTGTACTGTGGAGCCCATCAGTGGAGAACTCCCACCTCAAAACACTTAGTAGCAGATGACTTGATCTTGAGAACTGTAAGACTAAAAATTCACAAAAAACCAGATGAACACATTGGTTAATTTGAGGGAAATGCCTTGCTTTGCCGTGGAACAATTGGTGGAATTTCCCTCTAACATTGCCCTCAAGTTAAGTGGAAACCTTGGTAGTTTTGCGGCATCAAAAATATCACACTCATAATTTACAGTCCAGTTACTTGACATGGTAGCATTAATACATTCAAAAGATGCATCAAAAATTCCAAATGTTCACGGATAAGCCAAGTTATTTTAACAAGATAGGTGTCTTTGTACTTTCTGCCTGCTTGCCCTCTTTCCCTTATGATAATCAATGTTCAGCTTTGTTCATCACTGTTTACTCTGACACTGCATGGTATCATTCATTGGTATCTGATTACTATTGTGCTGTTAAGGCAATTGCTGTTACTTGTACATCTGTCAACGCTCTGCCAGCCACTTTCACAGGTAGCCTAGTGTCGCTTTTAGTATCGTTTCTGTCTACATGGGTGGTCAAATAATAACAAAGACTTTTCCACTCAGGGATCCATTATACAGTGAGTTGGTGGATGAAAAATACAGCGTCCTGCCCTGGTGTCACACATCTCTCTGTTTTTGCAATACCACAATATAATGTTTCTGTTCCATTAAAATAATTTTGCATTAACATTTACACCCACCCAATGGGAATTTAGCAGGCACACTCATCCAGAGAAGTTAACTAGCATCCATTAATAAGGAGTGCAATAGCCAAAACAACAGCGCCCAGGACAGCAGAATAAGTTTTCTAAAAAAGTGTTTTCCTTGAATATGAGTGTGAGATGATATGAATTGAGAACTAATAGTGTTTTATTTTTTCATGACCCGAACAGTTGCCAGTAGAGGCCGAGGTGAAGTGCTCCCTGAATTGAACACTTAGTCCAATTTATTTACTCATTAGATGAATCAGCGAGTAAATACAGGGTCAACCAAAAAGACCATTATCAGAGCGGCAGAAACAGCTCTATAACACAGCCTAATAGGGTATGAAATTGCTCGGTAATGGACACTTTTGGCAGCCTAATAGACACATCACAGCACACATCTTCAGCTGGAAGAGAGCAAAGTCTGAATCTTTAAAATGCCAACCTTGCCAAGTGCTTTCAACTTGTATTCAGTCTTAACATCTAATTTAAAAATGTCATGATGATTGACATTGAGATTATTAGATCATTGAGATAATTTTACTTATCCCAAATTATGTATTTTTTTTTTTTTATAAAGGCAGTAAATCAAATTTAAGCAAAACATGCTGTTTGTTTCAACTGATGTCTTGAAGTAAGTTCAGTATTGTTGAAACAAGATATGCTCATGGCTTACATATTTTCACGTTAAAAAGTAAAGATTGACATCTTTAAGATATAGCTGCAGCAGCTGCTCTCTCTCAGACAACACAGCAGACTCTATATTTGTGCAGACAGATGGCTGATTGACACCCCACTTACAGCACTAAGTATTATTTATTTGCTTCTTCTCAGAAACATTTGTGAGATGTTTATTCATGGAAAAAGGGTGACAGAGTGGGAGGGGGAGACAGTGAGAGAAAGAGAGGGAGAGGACTCAGTAATGGATTTATTGTGGAGAATGAATGCCGCCTTGATAAGGGAGGTAAAACAGTTAACGCGCATGTATGTCGCCTCTACAGTATGCCATTTGGATTCAGTCATGTTAAATAGGCTTTTTCTCCTCATGCCGCCTCTGAAGAGTGTGGTTTGTCTCAGTATGATCCTGCCAAGAATAGGGAGCAGTCGAGGGCATATTATCACTTCTGCCAGGGAATGCAGACTGTATTATGAACATGGCAGTATCCTAACAGCATGGTCGCCCCGACAGCAATAGTAAATATCAGTAATTTCAGTTTTGATTTCACACTTCTGCTATTTAGATTTAGATTTTTTTTCAGTACAAGCATTGGCTCTTAACACTGGTTCTATTGCTGCTTGTGTATTTGGGAACATTTAAGCTAAATGATGCTGGTTCTTGGATTTTCACACTTGTTAGTGGTGAGAAACTAACAACAGACCTCAACCCCAGATATAACAAAGGGCTATGATGCAGTGGGCAACTTTTTTGGCAACACTGTACAGCAGCATTGGCCAAGGAAATGTCCCAGCACTCTCGGATTGATAAACATATTCGGTTGTATGTTTATCTCTGTGTCTCATTTGAAATCCCTGCGGTATGTCAGTTGTCGCTTTACATTTCCCTAAAAGATACCAAGCGTTATCATTGTTTCTCTCAATTTGCTTTATATTTTTTGTAATGGCTTCTTCTTCACTCTGTCTCCATGACCCTAGACAGGATGTTTGTTTGTTAGACCTCAGCTGCTGAGTGTCCAGATAGACCAGAAAAGCTTCCTGTGTTTTCAGTTTAAGGAACTACAGTATGCAGTGGGGACAATAAGTTTTTCCGGCACACAGTGGGGGGAAAAAAATCCTTGCATGAGGACAATGAATATAAACTCCACTGTATATGATCAAGGTTATTATTAAAAGACATTTCTAGTGTGATTTGAGTTTTGCTGTGTTTTTTTGTATTTATTTTTACATGTTCCTCCCCTTTAATGCTAATTGCAACAGTATTTCCATGCGTGAATTGTGATTAAACATATTTTCATATCAGTTCTGCTATCACTGGCCCGTTTATCCCCATCAAGTTTCAGACGGCATAAAACAACTCTTACTTCTGCTTTCTGCTTCTTTGCTTTCTGTGAGGAAAAAAAAATACAACTTCTTGTTCACATGAGTTGGCTTCACTTCAGTGTGTTTGCATGTACTTTATCTGATTTGTAATAACCTTTATTTACCCAGAGAAGGTTGACTGAGCTGAGCATACCTTTTCAACAATGCTGCTACTGATACACACTCATATGATTAAACACATTGACACCTTTGGACTGGCCAGAACAGGTCTTCAGCTGCTGACCACTGAGCAGCTGTAATCAGACTGTAACAGGGGGTTAAGCCTTGCTGAATGGCACTACTGCATTCACTATTAAGTGAACATTTGCTGTTGGGTGAAGGCTAATAGTGATTTATCAGCCCTAACTTACATTATTTAACTAGGTTTTACCTCCCCTTGTACATTAAATTGAGTCCTTTTTTGCCGTATTTCATAAAGTTAATTCCATAATTCATTTTGTTGTATTTTCACATCCCACCAGCCCAGTCTTTGAAAAACATCGGCTTATTGCTTTGTTCATAGTGGCTGTGATAATCTATTGTAGATGACGGTGTAATATATTACAGATGCAAGAAAATACACTGTTACATAATGCAGATGCAGCAGTATTAATAGAGGTAATAGATACTAGCCTGATACAAGTTTAAAATTGTGCATCAGTATCGTGGGGTTTCCCCAGTGCTAAAACCTGTTGCCAAGGGCCATGCATAGCATGTTAGAGATTAAAGCACATGGACACACAGACATGATTTTCTTGCTTAACACATACGGAATAATTGATTGTATTGTCATACATGTGTTGATCAACTTATTCTGTGCCTTGTTTCTCAGTGAAAGCCATGATTTAGATTGGTCGTCAATGCCAGACCGCATTTAAAGAGCCAGCGCATCCCCACTAAGGACCATATCTGTTTTGATTCTCAGTTTGAGGTCAGCTAGTGAGAAAAATACAGTAATAGTATAGTTACCAGCTAAGGGCTAGTTCTGGGTCAACATAATTGCATGGTTACATTTGTTTTGGTTCTAAAGTACAATTCTGGTTATATTTGTGAAATCAGATGGCATAGTCTGAAGAACCTCATGGAAACCAAAAGCTTGTTCTGGTTTTGGCAAAAGTCATAAATGACAGCAAACTTAAGCCACTGAATTTGATAAATGAAAGTGATTCATTGTGCAAACCACAGCTTAATTCTTGGCATAAACATCCTTATTTAGCATGAAACAAATTGCCGATACTGTTTCATGTAATGTTAAACAAATGCACATTTTATTTAAGATAAAGTATTAACTCTTAGAGTTAATTAACCCATTAACTCTCTGATTTTATCCTACATTAAGTGTTTTGGGATTGTATCTCTGTTTCAGTTCTATGTAACCTGGTATCAGGTCCCAGCACTGTTCCCCAACAGCAGTCAAAGCACACAAACAGTGCTGTGAAGTTGGACTAACAGACTTAAGTTGTACATAACCTTGGCCTAATCACCTGGAATTGTTGCTTAGAGCCAACTTCTGACTGAGTGCATGCTTGTAAAGCACAACTGCCTGTGATAATCCTGTTATCACAGACATTTTAGTCAAGATTTGTGTGCAAGAATCCATGAATCAACAAGGCTGCTTGTGATGATGATAACTCATGAATGTCAACCTGTCTCATTGTTGGCAGATATTCTGGGTTGCTCTGTTTTCAAATGAAAAGTAAATGATTTGAAGTGCGCTCCTCTCCTCTTGGCTGAATGAAAGTGTCTCGGGGTGGGCAGGCAGACAGCCAGTAGCCAGATACCATAACAGACAGCAAGCAAGGACATGTAAGGAAAAGACATCATGGTGGAATATAAACAATACCAGGCCACTCAGAATTCACAAACTATTACTGTGTGCCGCTTCCTTTCCTCCTCTCTTCCTTCCCTCCTTTTCAATAAAGCTCTGATTCTGATTCCTCTCCTTGCCATCTGCCTTATTGTGGAAAGGCTGAAGATAGACGGATTGCATTTTAGCAGGCAGACAGCACTTAGTAAAGAGCATGTGAAAAGAAATACATACAGAGAAGTCTGTTTGCAGTAGCAACATGCTGCGATGCATGTTGCTCTGCCACGTGTGTTTCTGGGAACCATTTCTGCCTCAGGGCGGATCTCAGAAGAGTGAATGGTAGAAGACTGTTTGTACTGGGTAGCTCTCTCCTACAGGTTACCAGTAGGAAGACACCAGTCAGTTGGTCACCATTGGTAACCGTCCATTAGACGCTCTAAATGGATCATTTGTAATCGGCCAAACTGCGTTTCAGCTGCCTGATCACATTATAGAAAAATGTATTTATGTTCATGTTCCATTTGACAGTAATCAAATCTGTTCTTTAAGTGGCTGGACTGTTTTCATCTCTGAACTGTCATTGCTGCAGCACAGAGAGATACCTGTTTTCCTTTCCTGCTTTCTGAAAAAATGTTTTAACCACTTGATTATTGTATTCATTCACCGTTTTCAAATAGTTACTTTGTGGCCTTTATTCTGTAGGAAGGAATTTAGGAAAAAAAATCAAAAACAGTAACTATTTATTTGATGTAGGTTCTGCCATGCACTTAGATTTTGCAGTTTTCCAAAGGGATACCCAGTACATTGGGCTCAGGAGTCTCCTTGTTTTTTGTTTTTTTACTGGATAATCAAGCTACTGTCTTCATTATTTTCCTCAGTTGATTCTCTGTAGTCTGAGCTCAGCTGTGCCTTGCTGAAATGTATCGCTATCAAACAAAATTAATAAATGTAACTATTATTGGATTTGACCCTAAATACATTACTGTGAATGGAAAAATGCAATCAACAAATTGACTATTGACTATAACTATTGACTCAACTAGCTATTGCTAAAGCAGTGTGGGCCTCGGCCTGGTCCAGCTGCTCACTGTACTTGCTGTCCTTCGTCTATAATCAAATGAGGTTTGATGTGGTATTTTTAATCAGTCAGTTACTGAGTAAGACAAGTTATGCAGTTTTTTGGCCATATAGCCTCAGCTCTATACAAGGGTTTCTTAAATTTAGTGTCACACACTGGAAGCCTGGTTTGATAAAACATACCAGCACTCGTATCATATGGAGACCAAAACAGGCTAAACCTATGGCCTTGATGTCCAGTCATTTGTGATGCTGACCTGTCTGTGTTTGAGTTTGTAATGTGTGATTAGCAGTGTGATGCAGCCCTGCAGCTAGAAAGATGCAGTTATTGACTGTTAGAAAAATGTCCTGCATACAAGTGATCCAGCTTACTTTTGATGGTTCTGTTGTTAGTTGCATCCAAGTTAGACCTCCTTTTTCCAAACCGATACCTGGATTGAGTTAATCCGTCACCCAGACAGTGACCCTGTTTTGTTTGTGAGACACATAAAGAGATGTTTCTCCTCCTCTTTCTAGTGCCTCATTATCATTTGAAACACTTATTATAATCTGACTCTGTAGGGGATAAACATCTGATGCTAGCTGAACCTAAAATGTGTATTCACTGCAGTGCTCTAGCCTTTTTCAACTCTCTTTATCTATAATTAAAAACAGGTAAGATTATTCCTTTATCTTCTGACATTCAGTCCAAACAGTAACCCAGAGTCCTCTGAGGTTTTGTGTCTGTACAATAGAGATAAAAGGATCTGTGACCTGTGTGTTAAGCTTGCTTACGGATTTGCTACAGTTAATATTGTGATACATCAAAATTCTAATGATGTTGCACAGACAGGTTCCCAGGCAATTTCTGAGATGTAGGTTTTTATCTGAATGCAGACATGCACACAAAGGCAGGTGTGTTATGCGTGTCTTTACACCAGAACTGAACTGTGTTTGATGTTTTAGTGTTGCCCAGAGCTCATTAAACAGATGAATCCAGCCCACACAAGACCTCTCCATCACAGTTCCAGGCAAATTAATTGGTTAATTAAATCAAACTTTTATGAAACAAAGTTATCAGAGTGCTTTAGTAATTTGTCTTTATTGTTGTATCTCCACCAAGAAATTATCATTTTATAAATTGGTTGATGTCTGCAGCACCAAAATAAATTGTCAGTAGCTGTACTAAGTGGCAATTGTTATGGTCTTGACTTAGCCGTCATTTCATCTACAGATAAAAACACTCTTAATGTAGAACAAGAACAGTGTCAAACATGAATAGAAATAAAGAGGAGGTGCAAAAAGTCTTAGAAAAACAGATGGCTCAGATCGCTTTTTGAATCGACAAAGCGAGAAGGACTAAGAGAGAGAGAGAGAAACTACGAAGACAAAGACACAGAGAAGTTTGTGTGTGTTTGTGTATGTGTGTGTTTACGATCCAGACAGCAAATTGATGCACAGCACCGACAGCTCCCAAAAGATGCACCATACTCCTAACTATAGTGCTGAACCCATTGAGTGAACCTAATTAAAGAACACTGTCATTTAGACTTTGAATTATCTCTTCCTCCTATCCGCTCTGCTCTCGTTAAAATACAGACTCTAATTACAGTAGGCAGCTTGTTGTCAGTTGAGCAAATTTCCTGCTTTTAAAGCTCTAGAGATTCATATAGACCTGTCAGGCACTCTGATATTTACATTTGGTCCACTGATAATACAAAATATGTGGTTGGTGAGGGAATCTACAAGCACGGGAAGATTATGCACCCCACTTGTTTTTAACACTAGCAACGGCACTTCATGTTCATATCCGATATACACAACATAAGTATCACTTATCACATATTGTTCATTGTGTTCTTATCAGTTCATACTGTAAAACTTCCACTAATGGTCAGAGCCTTTATTTACCTCAACAAAGAGAGTACAAGGCCTTTATTATGGACAGGCCATTCTTTCTTTTGGCAGGTCCATAGTACCCAGTTTGCCTAAAACCAACTAAGTAAATTGATACTTGATATCAAATGATACTGAAAGATTCTTTAAGCTATAAGATGTGTATGAGTTTAGACTCCTTTCTGGCAGTTCTGTAATTTTTTTCAGCTTTTATTGGGAACTATGCCCTATTAATACGTATACACATGACTCTTGTATTGTTAGAAGCCCAACCAGAATTTGAGACCCAGTTTTTATTGGAAGATGAATGACAAACTCATCTATCTCTGTTCTGAAATGCATTTTAAGTCTGTGTCTGTCTGGTTCGGCTGTGTTCCATTTGATGGGCTTTGATAGGTCATAAGATCTTTGGTCAAACCTCTGCATGTTTCCACTGTGTTTTAGCTTGTGGACTGTGCCCTCCTGACTGTCTCTTGTGTTTCTAGTTGATAGGTGGGTGTATCCTGGCCATCGGGATCTATGCTGAGGTGGAGAGACAGCGCTATAAGACACTCGAGGGCGTATTTTTGGCCCCGGCTATTATCCTGATCGTTTTGGGAATCATCATGTTTGTCGTTTCATTCATCGGAGTCTTGGCCTCACTCCGGGATAATCTCACTCTCCTGAAAGTGGTGAGTTCGTATCTCTGTTCTATTCTATTCTATTCTATTCCTGACAGTTAAATGCTGAAAATAAAGTGGCTGCTTGAATGCTGTACAGAATGTACACCACCAGAATCTACAATTCTTCTTTGTTGGTCACAAATGTGCACACACTTTCACTAGATTTCCTTTGTGCTTATTTTCTCTCTCTCTCCTTTTTCAACTTCATGGTTTGATGTCAGAACAGACTAATGAAGCTACCTGTACAGTGTACTGATAGGAATTTACCTATACACATAGACAGAGAGATGCACACACTGTTTGTGAAGGTAGTCTGCAGGAAATACCGCTGGTTTGGGCCCTTGCATGTCTTTTACACATTTTAGTGACAGCATTAATGTAGTACAGAATATGTCTTTTGATGGTGCCTTTTCAATCATTTTAGGAGTGTATAATTGTTTGAGTTTCGTTCCTTAAAGCTTCTTCCTTTCTGTTTTCTGATTGGTCCCTAGTTCATGTACACTCTGACGGTGTGTTTGCTCCTGGAGCTGCTGGGAGGAATCGTAGCGCTGGTGTTCCGCAACCAGGTGAGCCGTCAGACTGCCAATCACACAAAACTTACAAACACTCCCGCCTCTGCCAGGTGGGCTCAAATGTTTCATGGGACTGGTCTTTCACCTCTTGTGGTGGGGAAATGAAATCACAACCAAAACTGTATTCTGATATTGGCCCACTGAGAATCATGAGGGGGAATCCAAACCACACTGATATTAATAAAAAAAAATGATGAACAATACTACTGAATTTGCTACCTCCATTCTCGTAATTATTGACTTTTTTGACCAAGCAGGCACCAGATATATTTAGATGTATGAACATTAAGTGCAGGAACACCCTCCAACATTGTAATAAATGTAATTGTTCAACCATTTAAAACAGCCTGACATTGGTGCTTTAAATGGACAAAACAGGAATAAAAACATCATTACAATTGAGTGTATAAGAATAATTTGATCAGTGATAAGTGATTCATTGTGACAAGGTAAAACACATTCCACAAAAATGATAAAAAGCATCCATTAAATTTCATATTTTATATAAATGCTTTAATTTTCATTTATGAATTACATTTTATTGCATCCCTCGTCAAATTAAGACTGTGCTGGCAGCACATTGGAACATGATTTGCTCATATTTCCACTCAGGCTGAGCACAGAGACAATGTAATATTTTCAGAATTAATCTGTTTAAAGAGCAGAGTGGATTTACATTTGAACAATATCAGTGTGCTGATGGGATGTAGTGCTTCCTCTGCCTGCCTTCGCTTCAGTGTTGGTGGTAATTCATTATAAAGTAATGCGCTACTGTAATCACATGACTTTTTCCTGTTTCCTAAACTCTTCTCTTGCCTTCGAATCATGTAAGAAATTTTGGAGTTAGCTGTAGAGCATACATGAACAAAGTGGCAGATGCATTTCGGGAAGTCATAATTTAATGTGTGCCTTGAGGTGCTTGTATTTGTTAGGGGAAAACAGCTAATTGGCCCAGTGCTTTATTTTGGGAGCATTCAACGATGGCAGTGTTGGCTGATGAGCCTTGTTCTGGGTAATGAAAGACTATTGCTTGTGCACCAGTTATGGACCTTGATGTAGGCTCTGTCTTTATTAAAACCCTTTGAACAAAAACAGACACAGAATCTTTCTGCTGGTAATGTGGGCTCAGCCCTACAGGATTTATTGGCCCAGTGAGCTGTTGTTTTAGAGTGAAACACAAAAATAATCTAACTAATTACCTTTCTCAGGGAGTAATAAAGTAATGTATTTCCTTGAAGAAAAGTAACAAATTTTAGAATCTTATTTTATTGTAGCAACGACCTCAGCACTGCTCCGCTTTTGTCTGTGTTTTTGTATGTGCTGTATCTCTGTCCACCCATCTCTTTCTTTATACCTATTTCTGCCACACCTTCTGGCTTTCTTTCCCTTTCCCTCCATTTCTCTTGTTTTCTTTGTCCCGCTCTGCATCTCTCCTTTTTATCTCGTTCATTCTCCCTCTCAGCAGTCAAAGGCAATAATGTTCCTAGTATTGCAAAGATGGCATGATTTCTTCTATTTATGTAGATATGACTCAGTAAGCAGGAGTCTCATTAGATCTCACAGCCTCCTGAAAAAGCTGCTACGATAAAGGAGGAACAGAGGGAGGTAAGAAGGAAGAACGGATGACAGTGGATGACAAGAACAGATTGACAATTAATCGTTGTATTGTTGCTCAGTCATTTCAGCACAAAAGGCCCAAACACACTGGATGTAATAACTGATGACTTGATTCTGTGGCGCACTGCAGGGGGAATATTTCCCTTGTGCTACAGTCAGATTCTAATATTTGTAGACCAGGTTCAATGCCACTATAGGTTGTTACGACTGGGCAGAATCGAGGGTGAGCTGGTATGCGTTTGGTGGAGATTTGAACAGAGGCGGTGACTATTTGCATATTCATAGATTAGTGCATAACAAATGAAGGCAAAGGTGTAGAGTTACATTTTAAACCATTTTAAGGTATTAAGGGATTTTTTTAATGGATAAACTTATTAAAATGTAATTTTACTGAACAGAGATATGTTTTTAAGGGTTTAGTCAGTGCTTGGAATTTTTCTGAACACTTCAACATACTGAGATTGGTCACCATCTACTTGGCATGCAATTGCAAGAAAATTAAATCTGTTTGAAGAATTATAACTATTGAAGCCATATAGCTGGGATGTATGTGTCTCATTTTACAGAAGTCTGCTAAAATAAGACATGTCTAAAACTTTTGTCACCAAACTTTGCCCCTTGGTAATAAGACTTGCAGTTCAGATCAGAAAAACAAAAACATATTAATGAGGTCATAAGTTAAACTCTGGCTAATGATGTTTCTTACATGGCATCTTCTCACTTTCTCATGCTCTCAATCTTTCCTGTCGTTCCACTTGCGTACACTGTCTGAATAAAATTACATAAAACAATAATCTATGAAAAATGTCTTCAGCTCAGTGGAAAGCCCATTATTGTAAACACAAAAATGCATTAGTTTTATATTTGTGTGTATTTGTAGGATTTGAAGAAGGTTCTTGTATTGATGCAATGAACTTTAGGGAACATTAATAAAAACATGAGAGCCAAATAGCTTATTTCCCTTTTTAAATGCTTTTATTGCCATCTCATTTACATGAAGATTGTGTTAAAGGTGACAGTGGGATGAGGCATTAAAATGGTCTGTATTATTGCTGTCAGGCTGAAACCTGGTAGCCATAAAAAGTCAGCTTTCAGGGGTAAAAAAATAAATTAAAAGATATATTTTTTAATTGATAGCCATGCATTTTTACAGAATGCATTTCAAACGGCTTTTACTCAACACAAAGACACACAATGTCTGGTCCAAATAAAAGGAATAAACCAAATTACTGCAGAAACTGCCCTAATATCGGACGCTCTCTACTAAGATAAATCATCACAAATGATTGAGTCTATTGTTGTCATCAGGAAGAAACCTCTTATTGGTGAATATCATTGACTCTGTGGAGAGAAGCCTCAGGATCTGAGCTGTGTGTCTTTTTTGCCTCTTTTAATCCTTTTTATTTCTCATTTTATTTACATGTTTATCATATTAAAGTTGAGAAAGACAGTGGCCTGAGAGATTACACTGATTTCATATGGTGTAACCCTTTCAGTGAGACTCACATGACAACATATTTTAACAACTCTATCCCTGTTTGTCAGAGCCTCAGGCTCCACTTTAGATGGCAGCAGGATATAGTTTAAATACAACAGGGACCCAGTGTCTCGTATTTCAGCTCTTTATGATTTTACTGTCGTCTCATTTACATGGAGATCATGTTAAATATGGAAGTGGTGTGACAGATTACTGTGAGTTTTTAATAAGTTTTGAGTGTCATGGCCATATAGATAGACATTTATATAGACAGGTGGAATCATTGCTGTCTCATTTCCATGAGCACTGTGTTAAAGATGACAATGGCATGTGAGCTTACAACGAATTATTTAATAAGGGTCTAATGTCGTATTTCTGACTTTCTCTGTGTCTCAAAGGGAAACACCTCAGTCTGTAGATTGTAAGTGGGTATTTTTAAAATGATTATTAAATGCCTCCCGGAGGCCTCTCTGTGGAGGTGTTTTAGGCATGTCCGACTGGGAAGAGACCTCAGGGAACACGCCTGAGGGTCTGTGTGTCCCAGCTGGCCTGGGGACGCCTCAGGATCCCCCAGGAGCAGCTAGGGGGTGTGGCCAGGGAAAAGGACGTCATGGCTACCCTCCTCAGCCTGCTACCACCGTGACCTGGTCCCGGATAAGCGGCAGAAAATCAATGGATGGGAGGATGCTTAGACAGTGGTTGGAATAAATGAGTAGTTCCCAAATATCGGAACTGTTCAAATAAAGTACACCATTCATGTGATTAAGTACAGCTCCAGTTTTCAAATATTTATTTTCAGTCTTTGGATAAACTGATATTTTAACCTAATGTGACCTGGCTGCACCAGATTGTGACTGACAGATGTGAGCTGTCAAACTGTCCTCTCTTAATATTCCAGCTCAGTAGATGAGTCACCTTGACTGATCCAGGCATGCACTGTCTAGACTTGCCTGGTTTAGCACCCTGACTGTAAAATTATTGTAACATGTCAATTTAAAAAATCGTAAAAGGAACCTGCCATACAAACACTTACACACACTTCTTTGTCTGTTTCTGTTCGTCTCCCTCTCACAGACGGTAGATGTTTTGAATAAGAACATCCGTAAAGGCATGGAAAACTACTACGATGACTTGGACTTCAAAAACATCATGGACTTTGTTCAGAAGAAGGTTAGTTCACTTTCCCACTAAGCCTTCTTCTTTAGTGTACTGACCAGATTTATTTTTATGGTAACATTCCTCAGCAAATTACAGGAATTGAAGATCTTTGCTAGATTTCTTTAATGATAATAACATGCTGTATTTTGTATTTTAACAAAGTTTAGCAAAGTTATATAAAGTTCAGTAGGACTTTGCTCAGTTTGCTCAGTTTGTACAGAAAGGAACTCTGGTTTCCCCGGCCACCCAACTTCTATGTTGTTGTCATTGTTTTATCCTTGTGGTCTAGAGCTGAATAATTTATAGACCTAGGAATGAACATAAGATTATGTTGTACCCTCAAGATGTGACTATATGTTTGTGTGGTTTGAAGGTGTTGATGAGTGTTAATGAGTCCAGCTGGTGCCAGATATTGTCTTGGCTTGCAATTAAAAGATAAAAGAAATTCCCTTTGTTTGCGGGGGTTGGTTGGTGATTGCACATCTTGGGTGTGTTTGAGGGGTTGGTGTGTTGATGTGTATTTCTGACTTTAACGAGACCATACTGTAGCTCTGTGCTGGCTTAGCACTGAACTGCTATATGGATAATGAACTACATGGATTACCACCTCAAGATCTACAGCAGCTAGTGGAAAAGTGGAGTCGTCTGTTCAAGTGTTAATAGGTTAAATGTTCAGTCTAAAAGCTTGTTCATATGATTGCAGAAGCAAAAGGGATAATTCTGTCAGATATTAATCAAATCAGTCCACATAGTTCCCAGCAAGCACCCACTCTAAATGATTGACTGGTTCCATCCTGTGTGTTGGTATATGATGCTGGTGATGAACTTACCTCACACACACTGCAAGACACTGCAGTGGAATTCCCGGTTTCTCTCTCTGCCTCGTAAAATGGGATGTACCCACAATCTTCTCTTCTTTTGTCAAGTGAGGAGGAGGACAAGGTCAGCATCACTGAATGATGTTGACACTTTTTTTTTCTGAAGAATGAGCTGGTACACATCTATTGTATCTTTCATTGAACAATTTCTAGAAACTGTCGCATCGCTGTTGGCATGAATAGTTTTAAAGTCAAAAATTCTCCTGAGGATATTTTGTACTGTCTTGTCGTTTATTCGACATGCCCCAGTGTGTGAAGACCTTTAAGGCCGTCAAGCCTCTGCTCCATAAATTTAACAAACCAGTGATCAAAGACATTCTATATCCAATCCTGTGTGTTGTTAATTTTAAGCTGGTTTGTCGTCAACTAAGGCAGCTTATGCCGGCCTGACACCAAGCGACTTTTCAAGTGATTTCAAATTCGCAAACAAATTTCCAAAGTTGGGAAAAAATCATGAGAGTCTTGCTAGGCTACAGGCCAACGGCAGCCGGGGTTTACCGTCAGAATGGCCTGTCTGAGAAATTTATAATATAATGTATTCATAATATGATTCAGAATTGATACATTTATAATCTTTTATTCATTTTCAACCTTTTTAAAAAATAACTATCGCCTTAATTTGTCACTGTTGTTTTCGTAAATTAAAATAAACCGGTTTAGCTCCCTGGTTTGGGTCCCAGAAATCTGGTCACCTTACTGCACACAAACACAACGGCACCTGTGATCAAAAGCTGCTTCTGTGTCTGCTCCATTGTTCAGGTTTTTCTTCCTGTAAATTTCTTACTGTAAATAAAAATAATTTCAGAAGAATCTAGTTGTAGTTTTGCAATTAGTGACCTTGCAAGATCCCCAGTCTTTGCAAAATCTTGAGTCCATGACTAAAAACTAAACAACTTTGTCTTTAGATGTGAGAGGGTGTCATACTTTAGTCTTTAAAAAGTCTTTTCAAAGTCTTCTAGTGTATAGTCGGCATTAGTTGACCTTTCTATCTACCGCCACTCACTTTGTTCTAATGGAGATTTGACATTTATTTCATCACTCTGTCCAGCAGTGGCTGCCTGTTTCTATAGAACCAGGACAAAGAGTAAGTGGCCTTTACTGCCCACACAATAATATCGCACAGTTCTTCAAAAAATAGTCACAACATTGACTACTGCAAGGTCCATTTTACAGCAAGCTGCAGTTTTCATTCGAGGGAAATTGAGCAGCTCCAAAGACTCAACCACACTCCCTGTGTATACCTTTCCTGATATTCACCCATTTTGTTGCTGGGCACATACACACGACCCAGTTGACATATTGTCATATGCTTCAAAAGAGATGTAGAAAAACGTATTTCCAGTTTTTTTAAATCAGTATTGATGTTGCAGTCATTAAGTCATTAACATTAAGCATTCTAACAGCCAGTGTAATGGGATTTTTTTGTTATTACCATCAAGTCTTACTGCACTTTAACAACAAAGCCTCTCAGTCAGGCAGACAGAAAGCAACATAATTTACTCAGTGCTGGATTGTTGTGTCAAACAAAAGTTAGCATACATATTTATGAATCTATTTTGGACTCGTCACAAGAGACGTGAACGGCATTTAATCTATAAAGTTGTCCAACAATCAAAATTACTTTGGCCATATAGCAATAAAAACTCAGTCATGCAATTTTCACATAAAATGCACAATTACTTTTTTTTCTAGTATGTACTGTAATAGTTGTATGGTTCTTTGTTCTTCGGGTTATAGGGCCTAAGAACCAGGCATAACTGGAATGCATGGTTTGGTTTTCTGTTAAAAATCACACATCAGCAAATTTAGCCACTGTTGCCGCTGGAGTCATGTGAAAAAAAACCCCAAAACATTGTGTTTCATAGTTCATCATCAACCATCTGACTTAACACATGAGTGCAAAACAGGAATTAGGCCTAATATAACCAGAGGCATAATGAAAAACTGCATTAATGGTAAAATATGTTTGATACACAATAATAAAAACGAATTGATGAAACCACTAAAAATAGCTCAAACCAATGAAACAAACATGAGTAGAAGCAAGCTCGAAGCAGGTTGTGATTAGTCAGTCTGGAGTGAAGTGAGCTCCAAAGCTATATTGCCCTTTCAGAAGACCAGATCAGTCAATCCAGCTGTCTGTTATTGACGCCTAGCTTCATCTAATAGGCCTGGAGAAGCCCTAATCAATTGGTTCGGTCCATGGAGGGTGTTCATCCATCAGATAGGAGACTATCTTAACTAAGCTCTTGGCGGGAACAGTCAATCATACACTCTGAGCCGTAGATAATTTGGTCAAGTTGTCCTGTGGGTGCCTTGTTGCTGCCCCTTTCTCTAGAACCAACAAGTCTTAGCTGGAATTATATAACAGTGTCCTTCACAACCTCGGCATTGTAAAATAGTGTTCCTCTTATTAATTTCATAGAAGTAGTGTGTGGAGGTAATTTTGGTTTTGCTTCCACATTCAACCATGTTTTAGTTACATCTTTTGTTCTGCTGCCCACTCTTTTTGTCTCAGGTTCCCTTTAAAGATTGAAACATCAAGATTGATGTTTTTAAAAGGAGCATTACTGATCATCTTAGGGGCTACAAGCTAAAATGGGGAATATACTCAGTCTAAAGGGCATTTCTACCACAGTATTTCCACTATGTGCTTTTTCTAAAATATGCAGCCATACATGCCTTATCTGTCTTCAGTAGCTATACCGGAGCTACAATTTGTCAGCAACACTTAAAAGAATGCTGTCAGTGTTACATTTGTGCATATCTTGAATAGCTAGTGATTAAAATATGACCACAACCATCTCATTACATTAAGCCAGGCCAGAGATATTGCCTAGAAATGAACTGGGATGCCTCAGCTTCTTAGTTTTTTACCAAAGATTACAAATGGGCCGGCCTCAAACAGGCTGTCAGTCAAAGGCAGGGCAGAGAGAGGTGGTGAGAGGGCAGGTCACATGAAGCATGTACCATTAAACTGCAGCATCCTGGATCCTGAGCACTGTAACACTATGTGCACAATCCGCTTTGTATCAGAGCCAAAACAATCTTTCACCAAGAACATCACAGTTACTACTTTTTGGGGCATGAGAGTAAAGGAGGCAGATTTCCACTTGTGACTGGAGGAATAAGGTGGAAATAGGCTAGTGGGGGGTGGAAAGTAGCAGAAAAAATCAAGGGAGGTGAAGCTATGGGTATGTATGTCTGAAGGATGAGATAATGTGCTTTTTGAATAGATATGGAAAAGGGGAATCAGGTAGGTGGAAGGATGCTGGCTTGCAGTAGCCATTTTCTGCTGAGAGGGACTTTGTGCAGCAAGCTGACAAGCCCTGTGTCCACGACACTCATCTTTTTTTTAACCCATACCACTTAGCAGATGCTTGGGTTAAGTGCTGGTTGTGGCTCCAAGACCATTAGCAAAACCTTTTGAAGTGCAGCCCCCTTTTGCTAAATGCTGAAATGCTGAGATTCTTCAAGAGTATATGGGACATGCTGCAGTATGTTTTTTGCCCTGGATTTATCATAGGAGCTATGATCCCACAATTTCCTACGCGGATTCCATATTTTAGTGGCAGTGGGTACCTGCTTGATTTAATATTTTGTAAATATCGAAATGCTCCCATTCTCAACTCTGTCAAAAAATTTGCATCAAACCGAATTCTGCATGGGTGTCAAACAACAATAAAGGCAGCAGAGCACAGGATTGACTAAACCTCTAAGGAGAGGTTCCTTCCTGCAGCCTACATTGTTAGTGGTCAGCAAGCCAATTAGCCAGTTCACCCACTTAACTTATCCAGTCAGTCAGTCTGCAAGTTAACAGATAGTCAGTCGGTCAAAACCCGTCACTCAGTTGGTCAGAATGTATGTCATCATGGGAAAAAGCTGAACGTGACGGCTTACCTGCTCAAGGACGTTTAAAAACTGATTTCAGCCGCACTGGAGAAGAGGATGTGCAGCAGAACAATAAACACCTAAAAAACAAAGAGGAGAAAGTAAATGGTCGTGAGAGTGAAGCTGGAAGATCGGTAGACTCACACTGTTAAGTTATGGAGTGCATTTGGATGAGAAGTAAACAAAATGGAGATGAGGAGAAAGCATGAAAAAAAAGTTGAGCAAAAGGGTCATGAAAGGATTTATATTTTGTTTTAGCATACTAAGTCAGTGAACAAAGGGGTGTAAAATGGCAGTCATCAATTGTGTGCAAAAATGGTTACTAACTAATAACTCTCTCTTAGTCCCTTGCTAAAATGGCCAAGAAAAAAAAGAAATCCTCCTACACACCAGGTATTATTAGAAATCCATGCCTAGATGCTGCCATATCATTTCCTGGTCTGTATATTGTCTAATAACCATAATTATGACCAGCACACAACAAATTAGTGCCCAGACCTCACTGCTTCCAGCTGGGAAAAAAATGAAAAACTAGAAGAGGTCACTCAGTAGAATGCAGATTGCCTCCAGGTGTGTGTTGGGACACAATGTCTATATAAAGTAGGTAGCTGCTATTGTTTTGTGCTACAGCTGGTTGCAGAGAGGATGAGAGGAGTTTTCCATGATGGCTTTGATCTTGTCCCTCGTCCAAAGACCTGAGAAGATTAGGCAGATTAGTCTGACGATGTATGAAACAGCAACGGCTGTTTTACACTTCATTTTTTACAGTGGTGGAGCGTCACACTGTTTAACCTGTTTTAACCACCAGTTGTTGAAAGATTCCATCAGCCTCTGACACTTTTCACAGTGTTGTTCTCCTGTGTGTCTGCTCTGTGTTCTGCTTTCTCCGTCAGCAGTGTGTTTTATAAACTTGATAAGAAAACGCAACTCACGTCCAAGATTTTTTTCACCTGTGATTGGAGCAAACATAGCCACGATAGGATAAAAAATAAATAAATAAATAAATAGCCTATTAGCCTGAAAGAGGAGAGAGAGAGGTGATGGTGAAGCGAACTAGATAATGAATGAAGCGAGGGAGCCAAAGTAGCGAGAACAAACCTTTTCAAAGTTTTTGAATCACTTCAACCACAGAGTCTTCCTCATACAGTCACAACTATGCACATTAGGCTGATAGGCACAGTAGTTTGTGAGAGCAGCAGACAGACAGACACACACAAACACATGCAGAGATAACAGAAAACACAAATTGATGTTTGTGCAATGTGAGCATTTCATGTTGGGCTGCTGTGTCTCTACAAATGTTTTAGCTGAAATGGTTTTAAAACAGCGTTTAGCTTTATCCTGGACTCACCTCAATTTGACATCGCCTGTAAAACTTTTTTGATCAGTTTTTCACTAACATGAAAAACGCTCCAACAGTGTATTGAACCTCTTTGGTTCATTTAGCATTGTTTAATCTGCCTCATCCAGCCAAGTCAAGTTGTGGTCGGGTTGAAGTGTTGCTGAATAAGTGCCCTACCACTTAGATCAAGCACCTGTCACCACTTTGTATCCACTACATCCTTCTTAATTAGGACCCTTACTACCTGTCTGCAATGTTTTTTCTTTGGCGAAGTGCTTGTATTCCACTAAACTTTGTTTGATAAAGCACTTAGGAACTAAAAATCATATATTTTGCCCTTCTCTCAAAAGAAACCCACCAAGGCAGGCAGGGGGTTAAATGTATTATCTTAGAGTGACAAATGGCAATTGTTCCGACTGAAATAAAAATGAAACTAGAACTGACATTCTGTGAATGAACTGATATGAAATGGGATTTGTGGAATCACCTAATATGTACACATTTATGGCAAAGGGAGCCAAGGTTTTACTCAGGGGAGATCTTTCATGAAAATTCCTTGCACCCTGAAATGTGTTTGGTAGTATTTCATTTCAGCTGTAAATCTTTCATTTGGTGGCCAGGCGTTTTTTGGCCGTATTTTTGGAATCAGAGCCAACAGCTCTGGACATCATGATTATTTTTTCTTCCTGTGACCCACACCTGGGTCCTGACCCACTGCTTGAAAAATACTGTTGTGTGGAGCCATGCCAATGAGAGGAGGGGGTAACACTCTGGCACACTGGCATTATGTCGGCATACTGATCACACTGCCTGGCAAAGACAGCAGACTCATATTTATTCATTTATTCATTCTCTATCTGCATCTCTCACCATTTCTCTTGGTGTCTGACTCACTCTTTCTCTCACTCTCTCTCTCTCTCTCTCTCTCTCTCTCTCTCTCTCTCTCTCTCTCTCTCTCTTTCTCGCTCCCTCTCTCTCTCTCACACACACACACACACTTCTCTATCTGTTCTTCTCACTCTCACTATCTCTTCTCTCTCTCCATCTCTCTCTCTCCTCTCTCTCGCTCTGTCTTTATCCCAGTCTCGCTCACTCACTTTCTCCCTCCCTCTCTTTTTCCTCCCATTAAAATAACCGTCTCAGTGAATGATTACACTGCACAGCTAATATTATGGCTCTTGGGTTCTTATGTCAATGTTTATCGTGTTGTATACGCTCCAGGGCAGCTGTGCAGTCAAAATTAATTGTAAACTAAAAATATAAATCAAA
Organism: Holocentrus rufus; assembly: GCA_900302615.1. Lineage (NCBI taxonomy): Eukaryota > Metazoa > Chordata > Actinopteri > Holocentriformes > Holocentridae > Holocentrus > Holocentrus rufus. Next base: position 12,677 of record OMLF01040610.1, on the reverse strand, counting down.
CAGTGCCGAGTTAACTTTTTTGGGATTGGGATTCAATTTAAGTCCAGCATTTGCTGAGTCCTACAGGTACCAGTAGTGATAGCTAAAATGATTTTTAAATTACCTCAGCTCTGCAGTTAAGCTAAATTTCTCACTCTCATGGCCTGAAAGTGTCCTAGAGACAGAATGTATTTTGAGAGTTTTATCATAATCCTGCCTATAAACCGGAAGCTGTGATTTAACAAAGGCTTGAGTCTTTAGTGGGTTACGACAGTGCCAATTTCTGGTGTAATTTAAAGGAAGGTGACAGCATGAAGGTTGATGGACATAAACAAGCTTATAGTTTCCATAACAGCCTGGATTATGCAGCGATTGTACTGACAGCAACATGGGGAGAAAACAACAAACAGAGCTTCCAGAAATTGTTCGGATTCTCAGATTTAGATTCACAAACATTACGCTTTAAAGGCAATTTATGCATGCTCTTGAACCTTGAAGTTGCTTGAGCTCAGAGTGCAGAGTTTCCTTTTGCAAATTTTGTGTTTCAATTTTAAAACTAATCCGTCAAGACTGCCCTTTAAGATTTGAATGTTTTTTTGGTTTTATCTGATATTTTTGGACAAAATACCCTCTGTGTTGCTTGCCTGACTCACTGGTGATTATTTCTACAAATAAAAAAAATAATTAAAAACTGGTGATGATTTCTACATCTTGCAGCAGTGACAGCAGCCATTCTGAATGGACAGATCTTTTAGCACGAAGCCCTTTACACCACCTTTGAAAAGATGTTAAGATGAATGATCATGACGGGCATACAGAGGCTGTTTTCAGCCTCAGTACTTTCAGGCATACTTAATTGCAAATGTCAACTCATTGCAAATGATCAGCGAATAGCATGGCATTCTGATTTGGCCATTTCAGTGATGAGGCACACATTCTTCTTCAAACCTTGAATGAATCCATCTTACAGGGTGAATGAGTCCGCTTTGCAGCATTTCCTGTGCTACACTGAGCGCTGCACACACCTCTACACCAGTGGCATTATGTCAAGGTGTGGCCAATTCAAGGCGATCAAGGCAGGGAAGTCACAGCCAGTCAAGGCAGGAGAGCAGAGAAAAGCATTGTTTGGTTCGCACAGCAAGCTAGCTAATGTAGCTGGACTAGCCTAGTGAAAGTTGTCAAGGAGACCTAAAAACTGTAAAAAAAAAAAAAAAAAAACATTTTTAAAAAAGGGACCAAGCATGTCTGTCTCTTCTGTCTCTTGTTTGCCTGTTTTTGACCTAGTCATTTCCCTCTTGGTCCAGCTTTCTCTTCCTTCACCATTTTATCCTGTTGTGTGCGGGATGTTTCTAAGATGTCATTGTCCATGTGTGCATTGAAACTTTGATGTTGAGGAATGCTCAGTGATCCCTATTCTTCAATGTCAGACATGGATTCACTGTTAGCTCGTACCTCTCTAGTGCCTCCCTATTTCAGGGCAGCGGCTCATTTGTTTTCTTTGCAGCATGTTATCAGCAGGAGAAGAATGGCTGAAGTGTGGAGTCCGGTAAAATTGTCCAACATATTTTTGACAGCGGCATTCTTCTGTGCAACCATACCGGCTTCCGCTTTTGTAAATAAGTAGAGCTAGCCTTTTCTACATTTTGTGCACACCTGTAGCCTACCAACACTGACCCACCTCTGCGAAGGGAGACATGAGCTAACAGAAAGTTATCCGGTTGTAGTCACTATGCAAGGATTTGTGATGCAATTTTTAAAACTGTTGTAGCAGATATGGTATTTCCAGTCAGAAACACATAGCCAAGAACCTGCTAAAGTAGATATATGTTGTTTTGTTGTTAAAAAAACGTTAAAAAAAACAATGGGCAAATTGAAGGTTTTGCTTAAGTGTACTTTCATTTCAACCAACTCAGGAAGTGACATTTCCATACCCATACCATTATTTTTTTCTGCCACATTGTGCCGTGATTGGCCCACCAAACCAGATGGTTAAGTAAAGCCATTAAGTTAGAGAAGGTTAGGCAAGGCTTTATTGCTGTTAAGACCATTATCTGGGTCTGGGAGGGACTTACAGGCTGAGACAGAATACATGTAGAACAAACAATAATTATGTGACCATTAAGGGTCATATATGGCCTAATATTAGTGTTTTATAGTAACCATACGCGTGTCTCTTGCCAATTCACTGATATGGCCTTTAAAGATATTCTCTGTGTACTAGCATTCTTCTCAAAATTGAATCAGATCTTCCTTTCCTGACCTTTGCACTTCCACCAAGTTTGGTATAAATTGGATCAAAACTGTTTGAGTTATGCTACAGACAGACAGACACACACACACACACACACACACACACACAACCGAAAACAACACCCCTGCTTGCGTTGTTCGCGCGTGGGTGTAATTAAATTCTTTTAGAAAGGTTGGTAGCTTCTCTAACCTCATTTATTCTTCCTGCGAAATAATGAATATTTGGAGCCTCTAGGCTTTCCTGTTTTTTTTTTTAAAGTAATATTTCAGGAAGAGGGCAATAAGAATTGTTGTTTGGTGTGGCACTGTTCTGTGCATGTGGGCATCCATTTGTTATTTGGGGCACGGTCCAGTCTGTGGGGCACATTTCTCTTTGCTCTGTGAGTGGGTGAGGTAGCAGAGCCTTGTTACTGGAAAAAAAAGATAAATCTATTAGGATTTGAACATTTCCTTTGAATGCAGGCAACATGAATAATGGAGTTCATGGTCCAATAGTTTGAGAAGGCCCCAACAACATAACATGGATGACTGCTGTTTGCCCTTCTCGTATTTTTGGTTTGCTGTGGCTTTATTTTGTTTGCTGCTTTGACCTACTCTATCAAAAAGACCTAAAAAAAACGTTAGAGGAGTTTTCTTCAAAAGACTGAGCTCAGCTGTTGACTCACTGTGGAACAAAACCTGGACAGTCCTTTGAATCTCATGAACGGTGGGCTTGTTATTTCATACATTAAGACCAAGCACCTGCTCTTTCTGTCTGTGGTTTCTCACCACACCGAGAGCGAGTAATCCTTTGGTTGGAGGAGAGGACTTTTAGAGATTTAGCTCTACACATAGATCATAAATCACATAAACCACAAAGACTGAAAATATAGAGCAGGGTATTGTGAAGGACCTCACAAAAATCTAATCAACATTAATGCGATTCAGATTTTCCAACACATCATAATACTGGAATAGGAAGTTGAAAAATTAACCACAAGACACAGACAATACAAAAACACAGAGGATGCAAGAAAACCCCCAAAACAAACAGAAATCAGGGAATGGTGACATATTATCTGATATGATAATGACATGATACTAGTTATCGTCTGAGATTTTGGATATCGCAATATCATGATATTGCATATTGTTGTTTTTTTCCTGGTTTTAAAGGCTTCATTACAGTAAAGGAATGCAATTTTCTGAACTTACAAGGCTGTTTTAGCTGATCTGTTAATTGCCTTTCCCTGCTTGGTCCTCATATCCACATATATTTTGTGAAAGCACCAGTAGAGACCTTTGACCAGCTGTCATCCCTACAATATTGTCACAACATCGAAAGTATTGTCCATATCACCCAGCTCTATTATAGATTATCTTTGTGAGTGTAAAGATTGATGAAGGCTTAGTGTTGAAACGTGTTGATTGTTGGCTGCTGCTGTGCAAATGCGTAAGCCTTCACTTTTTGATTTGCATATTTTTACAGAAAAGTTTGTTTGACAGCAGGGACACCATGAGAGCTGTCAAGAGACCAATCAAAGATATTTTATGAGATCAGTGACACCTAAAAATTTTTGAGAATGAAGTGAACTGAATTCCAACTGTCCTCACACTGATCCGACCTGCACTTATAATACCACACCTATTATAAAGTTACACTTGTCTTGACTGCAGTACCCTGACACTGCACCAGCACTTATGGCCCTTTTCCACTAGTACCTACTCAGCTCGACTCGGCTCAACTCGGCTCGACTCTACTCGCCTCGACACGGTTTGGTTGGTTTTCCACTACAATTTAGTATCACCTCATTGTGGGCGGAGTCCTGTGGAGTCGTCATAGGCAAGGCGGCCCCGAAAGTCCGAAAGCACGTCCAGCTCCCTCTGAATTCTCTCGTCCGCCACCAAACACAAAACGTCTCCACCTCCTCGTTTGTCCAGGCGACAGGTTTGCTTGCCATAATTGTGTGTTGCTTACAACTTCAATGTTGATAAATAAGCACGGTCGCTGTGGCCAGTCCTTTTAAAAATGCCGGGTGTGTTTTCCTGAAGGAGTCGCGCTAAATGTGTAGTCGCTCGCTGTCCAATCAGTGGCTTGCCCGGCGCTTACGTCACATTTTCGGCTCGCCTC